>QJPP01004132.1:0-170140 GCA_003996215.1 Jaltomata sinuosa
TCGCATCGTACTCACAATATCGGGGGCGTACCTGGCTAATGAATTAAACCTGAGGCTGTACTGTCGAACATTCATATTGCCCTGCCTAAGGGCTAGAAATTGATCAAGTCTGGCCTCTCGAACCTCCTGCGGAAGATAGTGAGCTAGAAAGGCCTCTGAAAATTCCTCCCATTCAGCTGGGGGTGCATTTGATCCCCTAGACCGATCCCAAGCCTCGAACCATAAAATGGCCACATCTCATAACCTGAAAGATGCAAACTCCACTGCCTCCACTACTGTTGCATGCATGACTCGAAGTACTCGATAAGTCTGATCAATAAACTCCTGAGGATCCTCATGTGGGTCAGAGCCTGTAAATATATGAGGACTTAGGCTGATAAATCTCAGCCTTAGAACTTCTGCAGCACTAACTCAACACTCGTTTGATTGCCCAATTTGTGTTCTTGGGCTGGCTACCATCTGCATCAATATCGAACAGCCACTCCTGATGTCCTTGGTACCTCTGCTTCAGGTGGAGAGCTACAGTGCTGGTTCATCTCTAGCTATCTCCAGATGCCACTGGAGCCATTGTAGGGGTCAGGGTACTGGATCCCCTTCTACTCATCACGGTACTTGTAAACTGGGATCTCTGGTGTCGGTGATTCACTTTGAGCCTCAAATCTATCCAATCGGATAGGAGGGGAATGACTAGTACCTTCCCCCGTATCCGTGCCAACCCGTCGGCTACTCATTTGTCTGGTCACAGGCATTTCTGTAAACAAGAAATAGAAAAACATGAATTAGACTTCAAACATCTTATGACCTCGCTCTATTGCACGATCCAGCAAATGAAAGAAGGATAACAATTCCTAAATGTCCCGTAGCCTCATGATTATAGGTATGGTGCACAACACACCCATAAACAAGACTCTACTAGACACGGCTTGTAGACCCCCTGGGATTCGACGTGCTCTGATACCAAGTTTGTCACGCCCCAAACCATGGGAGGCATGACCGACACCCGGAGCCCCAAAAGGCCGAGGGTGTCAAAATAGAGTGTATCTCTATTGAACCTGCTGGGGGTCTGAGACCGACAAGGTCTCTAAGAATAGCAATTTGAAACACTGAAAGCTCAATAGTAGTTAAGCAACTCAAGGCCGACAAGGCTATTATCATAGTAGATAGCTAATAACAAGGCCGACAAAGCCATACCCAACATTGATGTACATATACACGTCTACAAGCCTCTAGGAGTAAGTAAAATATCTCATATCCAGGACAGGGCCCTGGACTACCCATAAGTTGTACATATACATAACCTGGCCAAAATATAAGCTAGACCTCTGACTCGTCAGCTCCAGGAAGAATGGAGCTTACCAAAATGGCTGAACTTTGCACCTCCTACTGAAGAGATCTGTCTGGATATCTGTCTGGACCTGCAGGTATGTATGCAGCGCCCCCAGGCAATGGGGACGTCAGTACGACAATAATGTACTGGCATGTAAGGTAGAAACATAAAAGGAAGTCGCAAGTAGTAAATCCGAACAAGATATAATATGAAACTTGTAAACTGTAATTGGTAAGACTCGTTAAGCTCTTTCTCTTTTATTCTTTTTAGAACACAACACATGCATTAACTCACGCTGCAACTCACTCTTTATAACCCACACTGAACCACAATAGCGCCTCGGCGCACCCTATATTTAATAGCCTCAATATGGCAGTAGAGCCTCGGCGCACACTATGTATATAATGGCCTCAATATGGCAGTAGCACCTCGGTGCACACTATGTGTATAATGGCCTCAATATGGCAGTAGCACCTTGGTGCACACTATGTATATAATAGCCTCAATATGGAAGTAGCACCTCGGTGCACACTAACACGCAAACCACGCATAATAAGTGTATTACTAGATTGACCTTCAAAGTTATTCTTGTTATTTATGAAGGTTTATTTAGATAACTTCTTTAGCCTTGGCTTACTAGGTGTTGGACTCAACATACCAAACACATATAAATGGGGATTTGACTTTCTAACTTTCCTTGTATACTTTCTAAAGCTTGATTAGAGATCACAATACAAAGAAGAAACTTGACAAAAGGATAACTTACATTTCGTGCAAAAAGAATCAAATTTTTATAAGAAGGAGACTTGAATCACCATAATGTATAAATTAGTTCCTTAAGACTTGTTGAGTTACCAAATCATCTCTCTTACAACAAAATACTCAAATTCCTTCTTTCGGAGATTTAGAGTTCTATTTCTAGATTCATGCCGATAAGGAATAAAGAAGCCTTAACATACCTCGTTCCTTCCGAAGATTGCACTTACCACAACTTGGACTTTCCCTCATTAAGTTAATCTACAACACAAGGGTATAATGAAGCTAATATTAGCTCTTAAACCTGCTGCAACATTCCCAAAATAGTAGCTAAACATTTCCCGGGCAGATTTACGTATTTTGCATTAATTAAAGGTGTATCGTCACACCTTTCTCCCCTATCCAATACACATCTCACACACACCAACCTACTGCCTCCATAATACAAAACACATCAAACATCCCCTACACAACTCACCATGCCGAAATACAATAGCAACACATTGAACCCACGGCTTCCGATCGCCGTCCCGTGAGTTCTTAACAACAATTCAACAACAATTGTCCATCCGAACTTCAATCCAAAAATATTATTATGGGCAGAGTACTTACCACACTTGAAGGTGTGTTTTTATCCTCTTTTTATTGATGCTTTAAAAGCTTAAGTACCCCCTACACATACACCAACAAGAGAAGAAGAAATTTCTTAATTGTTACACAATTTCTATGTGTTAAATCATAAGAAAGGGGCTGCCATAGTTCATGTCTTTCTTACCATAGGATATCCTAGATATATGTAGTATATTAATACCAAGATAACAAGTTGATTAACTCACCTTAAGCTTGAATTAATCTTGGTCTTCTTAGAACCCTAAAGGGAGAGAAGGGCTGCCAAAAGAAAATGAGATAAGAGAGAATTTTCCAGCTTTTTGTGATCAACATTGATCAGCAAATGGCCTGTATAAAGGGACCTTTTTGGCCGACTTTTTTTGAGTATATTTGGGCCAAAATGGGTCAATAAACTTGGGCCAAAATTACCCTTTGCTTGGGCCTCAAAAGGGTTAAGTTTTGGGGCTGATTTTGGGCTTCTCTTGGGTCAAAACGTGGTCAATATTGTTGGCTCCCTTTTGTAGTTGTTTGGGCCAGATTTGGTTGTGCTTTGATGGGCCAACTTTAAGCTTCATTTGGGCTACCATTAGGTCTAATAATCCATGGTGTTGCTTCCCATAATCGGCCCTCGGAACTTAGTTCGTTAGCGTAGGTAGGTGATGCACCTACTTGTCACCTAAGAGCTTAGATAAGTCGAGCAAGTACCTCACTTGTTTTATCTCATTTTCAAAACCCTCCTCCTTATAACTTAACTTAACACTTATATACATTTGACCATTTCAAATTCTAGGCCAAAGTACCCCTTCATAATCTCGAGCTCAAATACCTTCGTCGATATTTACTTAGTCACATAGGTTTTGAAAGGTACGGGGTGTTATATCTAGCCTCAATCTAAATGGAATCCCAAGTACCCACTAGTGAATTCTTATCTGAAATTATGAACCTCTTTCTCAAGAAAGAACACAATCAAGTAATTTCAATCAATATTTGCAACCATTAATTTTAGAGTTAAAACATGGAGAATTCACTACACCCATATCAATTTAGCAATTATAAATACAATTAAGCAAGACCCATACCCTTTAATGAAGTACCCATAAGACACATACCCCTAGACAAGGAGACTTAGCCACTCATGCTAATGGAATAAGAAGAAATATCAAGTGGGCAATTCAAATTCCCTTTTATAAATGGAAGAATTTTCCAATATCCAAGCTCAATTTACAAATCCAAGGTTGAAGATGGAGAGAATTGAGTGAAACCCTCTATCTTGCCTTGGAGAGAAAACTTGTTCAACAATCAAAAACTATTCAAACTGTAAAAACTATGAAAAACTATGCCCAAATTGGGTTTTAGAAGGTTCCCAATTCATCATATAAAAATGGACAAAAATTCCCGTTGGGAGCTGTGCGCCACGATGTGCGTTTTGCACATCTCGTTGTGCATACTGCACAGCTCTGCCTTAGTGGACCAGTGACTCCAGCCGATCTTTAGGTGTTGTGCAAAGTGGGGTGTGGACCACACCAGGTAGAGTATGTGTCACACGGCGGACTCTCCCCGTAGCATATATTTCTTCTTCTTCTTCTAAGCTTCATACAGGGAAAGGTACGAACCGCACCAAGCATTGTGTATGTCTCACAGCGGCCGCACCTCTTGGCAGAATCTTCATCTCTCTTGATCACTTCACACTTCAACTTTTTTTGAGCTCTTTTGGGTTCAATTCCTTGGTTTCTACTTTTGACCAAGAGTACCTGCATTCACATTAATAAAGTCCATAAGAACCTCTAAATCTTATCAAAACATAGCAATAATTCATGATTAAAGGCTCAATAGGTTGATAGATTACCAACTTATCAAACCCCTAAACTTGAACTATTGCTTGTCCTCAAGCAAAATACTCACAAGGTAAGAAATGAATTATGCTCTAAAACTCAATCAAGGTACAAAAGATTAATCTATTCTAAGAACTAAGAAAAATAATAAATAAAAGACTCAACTATAATGCTTATCTCAATTTGGACCACAACATTCTCAAGACAACTGCTCATTTCAAAACATTCATCAAAAGGACTTCATTTCTCATTCAAAAATTTGGGAATTTGCCATTAAAAACAAGATTAAGCTTCTCAAATCATTGGCACGGACCATTAAGGGTTGCCTCAAGATTCTCCACACAACTTATCTTATTCATTCCTCTCAATTGAAATAGAGACTTTATGTTTCAATCCGAGTGCATGATGCCACTCACCACAAGACAGAATCTCATTCACAATCATGCAATTCACAATATAATGGATTATAAGACAACTACAAAGACTCTCACTCTCTCAAGGAAGTTCAAGTGCACACATGTCAAACCATAGGTTTGCCCTTGATGTAAATCGCCACTAATGTAGAGTGACCAAGCTCAGAATCACTAAGGACTTGCGGGTTACGATGTTGTCTAGGGCTAAGGTGAGGATTGCATTTGTCTCAAATGACTACACCTCCCTAATTCTCTTTGTTATAATTTTGAATACCGCTCACATTTTTAAACTTTGACTTCACCTTATTTCTCCCTCACACAACCCAAGCTTCTCCCTTCAACTTGATCATTTAACCTCTTTGTATCACCTTAACTTGGTAGCGCCTTTTGCTCATTGCATTTGGTCTTTAGGAGAAATTTTCAATTCACATAAGGTGCTACCTTGTACTTGAAGTGCATCCCTTTTATTCTCCACATTGAGTACATACACCCCCAAACTTAGGCTTTTTCCTATGTTATCATTTCAATTCCCCTCCCCCTTTCCCCAACATAGGCTTTTGCCTATGTTTCATTTTCAAGCTACTAGGGAGGATGGGTGCAAGAATAGAGGTTCCAAAAGGGGTTAAGGTGTCAACGAGGTTCCAAGAAAAGGTCACAAGCTTAAAGGGGTTCACTAGGATCAATGTCAAGGAAAGGCATTTGATTGAAGTGGCAATTCAAAAAGGGCCTAAGATCATCTTCCAAGCTCGGTTACATCTAGGATTTATCCTTGAATCACACTCGGGGCATGTTCTAGATGACACATATGCACAAGAATCAAAGTATAGCCTCACCACAAACGGCATCACATCACAAGAATTATCAACACTAATCTCAAAATCAATTGGAATAATTGACTTTTGAAAAGCTATTCCGAGTTCATTACACACTTGTTTGTGAATTGATCAAGCAAAACCAAGAGTGTGAAAGTCATGAAAAGAGAATGCTTTTCTCAAAATTCATTTTCCCTCTTTTCTTTAATTTTCAAAAACTTCTTGCCAAGAAATTTTTTTGGTGGGCCCATTTTGAGACAAGCAAAGAATGGACTCAAACTAAAACTAAAACTTCGCATTTTTCCTTAAGAAAGTTGCCTCTCAATATATCATAGGGAAACACCAACCCGGTTCAGTACAAAAACAAAATAAAAAAGAAAAAGAAAGAAAACATTTTGCTCTTTGAGAAAGAACCGTGGTATTAAGAAAACTCTTGGAGTTTATTGCTTATCTACTATTAATAAGGCGACTATAAATTTGGGCGCTCATGAATCATTTGAAAACAAGCCTCGGCGTAGGATGTTAGCACATTTCAAGGTACGAGTAGTGAAACAATGGCATCGTGTAGGACTAATCGGCAACATAAGCAAAAAAACAAAAAACATCAACCCCAACGATGGCACAGTTAAGCACTAATCAACAAAACTAAATAAAGAAAAGTCCCGGCAAGGGCAATGTCACAATCATCCAAAACACGCCCAACAAGGGCCAGATAAGATGTATAACAAGGAAATAAAGGCCCAAAAATAGCAATAAAATATCTCAAAGCCCAACACGAGAAACCAAAAGCAATATCAAATAACACCACCTCCCCCATAAAAAGAAGCATTGCCCTCAATGCTTTAACCTCAAATAGTAAAAAGAAGGGGGTGCAACAACTCCTTGGGAGGGATATGCCTCATCATCATCTACTGCCTCTTGCCTAGGGCCAGCACCACCCTATCGGGAGTGCAAAATAAGTGTGGAATCCCTGAGAACTCACTAAAACTCTGGGTTCTAGTCATCATCAAGCTCCACAGCCTCATCATCATCATAAGTGGCAAGCAAGTCATCCAAAGGACCAAGAGTGCATCGAGGTGTGGGCATGGTACTCAAATTTTCTTCCTCAACCAGAGCTTTCCCTTTTGCCTTATCCACATCCTTCCAGATTTCCTTCACAGCCCTCTTAATAGTGTCTACCCGCTGGTAGAGTTTGGTCACGCTCTCCACCACTCCCTTGATGGCCTTCTTGACAGCCTTGTCAATCAACCCAGGAAACCTAATTGCCAAGTCATTCAACTGTCTCTCATGATTATAGGTTTTGCCCACTATGTCTTGGAGACCACTCTTGGTCAATGGCTCTCTAGGAGTAGTAGTTGATGGGGTAGGTGCTTCTGAGGCTGCCCGAGATAGAGAGCGGGCATGTGCTTCAGCATCGGAGTCATCAACCTCAACTTTTACCAAGGTCTCCATCCTGTGCTTTTGAAATAAAGGGCATCCCTATCAGTTTTCTTACCAAGGTCAATCACTCTAACAACATAGATAACCTTGTCACAGTTGAAGTAGGGAATATCAGCTTTATCATAAAGCTTGCTAATGAGAATTGGGAAAGCGAACGATCACTACACCTGTGTGATTTTCTCTTTATTACCATGGCTATAATTTCCCCAAAGTTGACATGTTCCCCTATCATAAAACCAGCAACTAGAATGGCTCCCTTCTGAGTTATCTTCTGATCATTCTGTGAAGGCAGATATCGGATGCAGACAAGATCATACCAGAGACAGGCTTCAAAGTACAAAGTCCTCCTCAGAATATCACCTCCCATGGTGGCCCAAATAGGAGTGGAAGGAGCAAGAATGGGGGTTGTCTCACAATATGGCTTTGATTTGGAAGTCAGCCTAGCCAAGAGTGCAGGTGCATGATTGATTGGGTGACTCCAATAAAAAACATTTAGGTCATCTGGGGTGATGCAAACTTTCTTGCTCGAACGATAACTGAATCCAAGTTAGGGAACTTATCCACGTTCCTCTTATATCCCTTGGAGTCCTTCTTAGCTTGATAGGTAGCTAAGAATTCTCGCACTACTTTCTCATAGTACCCTCCGGGTATATCTTGGAATGGCTGCCACTCTCTGTCGATGAACTTTTGGTAGATGTTGGGTAGCTCTACCCTAACTGCAGCCATGTTGAAGCTTTGCTCTTCCTTGAAGGTTCTTTTCTTATCCCGATCATATATGACCTTAATGCCCTCAACGTCAAAATGAAGTCTTGCCTCTTCCGCAACTGATAGCTTTCTTGGGTTATGCCCTGTGTTTCCCCTGCTAGAAGACATATTCTACACATGGAGATTGTGAGTGTTCAAATTAAAAGCAAAAATCTATTTTTATTTTTGACATATGGAAAGAAGAAAAGCTAAAAAAAGTTAACTAGTTAAAAAGGATGGAAGGCAAAAAAGAAGAAAAACAAAGCAGGTGATTGATAGCTGATGTAGACCACGTGCAAAATACACCAACGATTGTGCGCATCACATGTGCCTTTGCATGAGCTAACAAAAACCTGTATCTGCTGTGAGGTGCGAAAGCTGGTGCAAACTGCACCCACTGAAGTACGCATTGCACCATGCTTCGCCCTTTAAATTAGTGAACTAGCAACCTTTAACCGTAGTGTGCAATGCCTCGTGCATTTGACACATCAAGATCTACCTGGCGCATGCAAAATGCACAAGGAAACAATTGGAACTTTTTAGTTCATTGTGTTCTTGTGTGTAACACATGTGATTCATAGAGCAAGATCTGCGTTAAGCACTTGGCACCAAGAAACAAAACCAACAAACAACACTAGGGCAAAACACAATATCACCAAGAAAGTCATCCGGGTACTCAGACTTCCCCGAATTCCATTAACACAATTCAAAACCAAAAGAAGAACTTAACGAATTCCCTTAAGAAGGACGTTGCCCCGTCTATCATTGGGAATATCAAGCCCTTCAATTACAAATCATTAAGCACAATCAACAACAATAATTTTCGACCCTCCGACCAAGATCATTAGCCCAACAAGCATAATCAATAAAAATAGAACATGGGCACAAGTAATAATAATTTCAGCCCCAAACATCAAATTCTCACACACTCTTCATGAAGATGATGAATTGCCCTTAAGAATGACGTCAACTAATCTACCATAGGGTAAAATCATGCACCAACACAAGTGTGTTACTTAGACTTTACCCAAAACACAATATTTTTAGGCTAAAAATTACCACAAATAATATGAATCATCATAAGTTCAAGTTCTACCAAGTTAATCGTAAGCAAAATCACCAATATAAATCAAAATTGGGGACCCAAAATTTTCGTATCTCACCCAAAATTAACATGGAAAAATAATAGAGCATGCTTCACAATATGAGTTCTCAATCATCATAATAACATGTATTTAACATCAGGGAACTTACCACAAGTGAAGATAAAAGGCGAAGAATAAAAAATTAAAGGTTTTTCATTTGCAACAATAGAGATCCCAACAACCTCGACCAGAAATGATGATGGTGTCAGTGGTGATTTGCGGTGGAGAAATTTGGGGTGAGGGAGGAGAAGATTTGGGAGAGTTTAAAGAATTTTGGGAAATTTTGAGAGAGAGTTTGTGGTAATTTAAGTGAATATGGATGAAAAAAGAGGGGGTGATAGTTTTAAAAGAGAAAAAAGAAGAAGAAAGGTCACTGGGTTAGTTTCCGAGTCCGGTAGGTCAATGGGTAGGTCAAACAAAAATTTAAAATTTACCCGGGTACACCGCAATGTGTGATTCGCACAAGCCCTTGTGTGCATCGCATGTCGGTTTGCACCAGCCAATTCATGCCCAAACTTAGCTCAGTTTTCTGTTGTGTGATGCATTTGAGGTTTGACAAACACAGTGGCTCATGCAGAATGCACAATCCAGTGCAAGTCACCTCCAACTTGACATTTTTCTTCCAGCTCTTCTATTATAGGGTGTGTTATCCCGTGCGACATGCACAATGGCTTGTGTGGAATGCACGGGATTCTCCACGTCCCTTCTTTGCCTTGTTATTCCACTTGATCATTTTTCCTCATCATGCATTTCTACAAACACACCAAAAATAACAAAAGGTAACAAAAACAAAGTAAAAGAACTTGGTTGCCTCCAAGAAGCGCTTGATTTAACATCGCGGGATGACAATATTACCTCATTCTTCAATCTTTACCACTCACTCCACCACTCCTAGTGGTAATAGCCATGACATGACCATTATTTTTGGATTTGCAGTGGTGTCACTAGGGAGTGTCCCCTTCATTCGAGGATTCATTTGGGTGGACAAGTGGTTCATTTGCACTTTGAGATGCTTGATTGAGGCCGATTGTAAGATCACTTTTTTGTGAAGCATTGACACCTCACTCATAAGCTCATTTACCTCACTATTTGTCGTCTCCACCTTCTTTAAGACTAATGACAACATATCTTCCATCTTTGGTTGACCAGGGTTGCTCACAGTGGGTTGATACAAGGTATCGGTCTTTTTTGGAGGTATATATGGGTTAGAATTCCGGTGATTGTATCTATCACCACCATTTTCTCGATCCCTCCAATTGCCTTCTCTTTCTTTATCCTTTATTCAACCTTGATTCTCGTCCCTTGGTCGATTGTACCTGCGCTGAGAACCCGTTGACAAGTAGCAAATCTTCCCATCCACAATGGTGAACACCTCATCATCACTAGCCTTAAGCTTGGGCATTCTCACGGCATTCACACTCTTTGCATTTCCATCCCTCATTACGTGCTTAGCCAACCAATCAACCTGCATCATTATATTAGCATTAGTTTCATCTCTTTCCTCATCCTTGTGATGCATATCATTCGTCAATATAGTCGAGGTCACCTATGTGGGCACATCAGCCTCTCTCGTGTGCCAAGCACGGTTCATCTTGGTCATTCTTTCTAGAAGAGCGAAGGCAATGTCATAAGGCTGATACATGAAGGTTCCACCAACAAGGTTGTTGGCAACAGACTTATTCATTGTATTCAAAGTTCTATATAAGCTTTAGAGAAGGACATTTTCTGGCAATCCGTGATTGGGGCACAATAATAGTTTTTTTTAAATCTCAGCCAAGCCTCATACAATAGTTTGTCTTGGAGTTGATGAAAGTTAGTGATTTTATCCCTCAACTGCATCATTCTTGAAGGAGGGAAGAATATCACTACAATTGCTTCAACAAGACCATTCCATGTGGTGATTGAGCCTTCTAGAAGCTCATCTAACTATGCCGAGGCTTCTCCCATGAGAGAGAAAGAGAATAGGCGAAGCCGAATAGATTCTTGGGGGATGTTCTGAAAGATGAAGGGCTGGTAGATTTCTATAATATTTTAGATGTGCCTATTGGCATATTCATGTGCAGCTCGTCCAAACAACCCATTTATTTGTATGAGGTGGAGCATGGTACTAGTGACATCGAACACCACATTCCCAATAAGTAAAAATGGGGTTTTTTTTTATAATAAGTTTGACTTAATCAAGAAAGAATGACAAATTATCAACTTAACACAATTGTATCAACCAAGGATTGGAGGTCTAGGTGTGTGCTTTCGATAGGGTAGTAACTACAATCGAGATTTATAATTGCTTTTGATTTGATTATGATATGGGTAGCATTAGTTTGGATATGCTTAAAGTCTCTCAACCCAAGAGCATGTCTACTTTGTGTTATCTACAACCCCAATGTCCATTCATAATTAATCAACCAAATTTAGTTTGAGTGGGTTAAACTATTTCTAGCTTTAGCCCTTAGATGGGGAATTTCCCAAATCCTCACTAATGAGATCTTACCTAATTTGAATCCCCTTTCTCAAGCAAGATTAGAATTAGAGAGTTTAATCAATACTTGCAGCCATCAATTTTATAATTAAAACTTGAAGAAATTATTAGACTAATATATAATAATCAAATATAAAGTAATTAATCAATACCCAATCATAATTACACACCCATCATTGCACACACCCCTAAATATAGATTTAGCTACTGATGGAAAGAGAAAGAGAAATTATACCAAGAAATTATTCCTCTATATCAACCATTCATAGAAATAAATCCAAATCCAAATTTCAATTTATCAATAATGGTGTTTTTTTACTTGGAGAAGATGAAGTCACAAGTACTTTTTTTCACTATCTACTACAATACTCAAAGAGGAAAATTTAAAATTGGAATAGAATGTCCAGATCCCCAGAATTCATCCTTAAAAACACCCATCATGGCTAAAAAAATCAGAACAAAAATACCCCCACGTTGTCACTTGCGGCTTACTTGCATCCCATTTGTGGGCGCAAATGTCAACTTGCAGCCTGCAAGTCTCTTGATTTTTTGCTAGTGTACTAGTTAGTCTTGTGCTCTATTTGCAGGCTACAAAGGCTCAGTTGCACCTGCAACTGCTTATGGTAGTTCTTCTTTAGTTCATGGGACTTTGCCTTTCACTTGCGGGCCACTTGCGGTAACATGTGGACTTTTGTGCTTCACAAATGCCAGCTTTTGACTTAGCTTCCTTCCTTTGCTCAACACTTGGGTTTTTGGCTTTTTTTCTTGCCTTTTTAGGTCCAAATCCTTTTTTTCATAAAATCTTAAAAATGCCTGAACATAAGAGGGTAAGGGCATAAAATCTATCTAATAAGCAAGAGATTGAGGAAATAATTCATGCATAAGAGCTAAATAAGATGGTAATCTCAACTGCAAATTCAACGCATTTTCCAACCACTGAGATGAGAAATTAGCCTGATCTTTAGGGATTTGTGTGCAGCAAATGTGGTCCACAAACACCTATGTGCGTCTAAAAATGCAACTCACTAGGAAGATCACTAAAGATATTTGCAAAAAATTGAAGCATTATGCACAACAAGTGCAACCCACAAATACCATTCTCTAAAACCTCTTCCATCCGCGGAGCCACAGTAGTAGCATGCGGGACCCATTGATATTTACATGTCAAAGCTTCAGGTTCTTCCCTCGTCCCTTATAATCAACTCAACAAAGTCAACACTTGAGCCTATACACCTGATAAAGCTAGAGCAGGCGCAACACCTTTTTTTAACTGGTGCTGCTGCTACATCCTCTGTTGCCATGTCAGGGACCCTTGGAGGAACGAGAGACTCAGACCTATCTCGAACCTAACCAGTATTCTGAGCCCTACCTATGATTGGTGGCGCTACTCATCCCCTACCTTGACCACCTTCTATAGCTTGTCCTCTACTGTGAGCTATATCCCTAGCGGCAAGCTCGAGTGCCTCTCATATATCTTCTCTTGAACGCGTCCTCACCATATGTGAAAGGAGTTGATACTAATTTAGATAGCCAGGTACCAATTGGAATCTAGTAATAGCATGAAATAAAGAAAGAATTGAGTATTCCTAGTGTCCTGTACCCTCTCGAGGAGCAATATAGACGTCTCCGCACCATTTTGCAAGACTCTACTAGACATGTCCTTGTACAATGAGATCGACAAATCTAGCACTCTAGTATCATTTCTCTTTCTGCTTTTTGATTTTATGTTTACCAACTTTGTCACGACCCAAACCGCTATGATTGTCACCCACACTACCCTTCTATGGGCGAACCATAACTTATATACTAACCCAAGCTGTTGCAGATTCATATTACAATTTTAAGGCTTTTGAAATATAATTCTAAGAAGCTTAAATATCAAATAACCTTAAAGTGAAAAAGTCTAAATACTAAAATTCCAAAACCCAAAAGTCATCATACAAGGACTTTAACTAGTAAATATCTAAGAGTAGCAAAAACAGATATACAATGTCTAAAATAAGTAGACATATGTCAAGGAAGATATGCAACAACTTGGGGTAGGAAAGTAGCTCACTGTCAGGTCAATTAGCAGGAGACACTAAATGCAAGGTCGTGAAGAAGACTCTGGAACACAGTATGCATTCAAAGAAAAGTATAAGAGTAGCATCAGTACAAACACTATATACTGGTAGGCATCATAGGCAGACTTATATTAGTAACAAGTATATATAACATAGTCAAATAAAGCAGTAGACAGGTACAACAACAAGTAAACAAATAACTCAGGGAATCAAATGGTCAACAACCACTAGATAAATAATCCCAACTTAGAAACACTAATGTATATCAATACTGGACATATAAGTCACAAAAAATAGACATAAGACGTCATCACAAAACTCTGCAAGTATATTGCAATCATAAATTAATCATGCAATTTTATCCATACTCAATCATAGTTGTATAGCTTCTATATCTCATTAGTCTCACTCAATCACAGTTGTATAGCTTCTATATCTCATTAGTCTCACTTTGTACCATATTTGAATACACATCTGTCACACATTTGTACACTCATGATAAAGGGTCTTATTTTTGTCCAACTAGTCATGACCTGTTGGAGACCCTAGGTGTCCATGTACCATACTGGTATGGTACCCGCTCAACCATATAACTGCTTGTCCTTAAGCTTACATAGAACTCGAGTCAATCATATATGAATCATCGCATAACCATCAATCCGTAAGCTCTTATTAGACTCGGTCCACTCATCTCAGAATAATCATATATTCCTTGTACCTCTCAACATATCTTGTATGTTCTTTGTTCAGTCATCTTATAAGATAATAAATACAAGTACCCATTGATAATCACAAGTGCACACCATAATCACAAGTCATATTGGGATAGGCTACAATAATTTAACATATTCTTCATACAAGCATTGTACAGCTAAAAAATATCAATCACAGTATATATATGAAAACCATTCATACATGCTTTAGCAACTCATAACACATAGAAGTGACTAATTAAAGTCTAATTCTAGGTTAACCATAACCTACCTCAACCGAAGAACTTGAACCAGGAAGCTACTTTATGTGAGCCTTTCTTTTCCTCAATCCCTCGGAATGCTCAAAGTCTAAAAAATAACCAACGAAATAGTATTTAATCATCTACTCTTCAAATAATAACTTGGGGAATTCAAACCAACCCAATTCTACCCTTTTTTAAGGTTTAAACCATTACCCAAGGGTTAATTCAACATAGTCTAGTTCCCCAATGATCACATCATCCTAAATCATAGAGTTTCTACCCCCATTAACCCCTTTAAAGAAGTTTTTATGCTAAAGCTTTCATCTTTATTGAACCCTAGGTCACAAAAACACAATTATATTTTATAACATTAAATTACATCCTAAGAAGTATTGATTAATAACATAGAAGTATAAGAAATGATAATTACATCCAACCATTTATTTTCCCATATTTTTCATATGTTCTAGGGTTCTAACTCATAATCTACCATTAAAGCCACCCCCATCTATTCTTGGGTGTTTGAGGATTACTAGAGAAAGAGTTGATGGGGTGACATTATCTCAAAGAAGGAATATGACCTAGCCTTGGAAAATTTGCCTCACAGGTCTCTCGAATAAGTTTTGAAGTTTGGAGGGTGATAAACTCGAAATAACTAACTTAAATGAAAATTCTCTCTCGCGTCAACTATTGCAGCAGTTGACATTTTTCTACGATGGTCCCAAAATGGTGACCCATGGCTCGCTATGGTGAGACCTACCATTATCACTAACACTGCTATGGTAAGAATCTAACTACTACAACAGTCTCGCTACAGCAGAAAATCCACTGCTATAGCAATACCTCGTTAACTAGATTTCGGTAAAATTGTACCAAGTTTTATTTTACAACATAAAATTATCATTTCAAGACACCACAACATACACAAGATATGCAAGCAACTGAAAGAACCCGCTACAAATTCACTCATAGTCTCCAAATTCATACAAAGGTCTAGTTTACTCAGTCTCCCCCGATGAAACAGGATGCATCACAACAAAGCATAAACCACAATGGATACATAAAAGTTTTAGTTTTTAAACTTTCTAATCTTTGAGTTTTATTAGCTAAATTTTATTGCATGGACTCTAATAAGAGTACTATGGACCTAACCATGCCATAATGACTAGATGAGTCATTACATCCTTGCAAGATTTAGTGATCACATCATCTATAGATACTATTATTTCTTTATGGATCATGTTATAATAGATAGTGGTCATTGACCTTATGTAGGTGGAACCTACACTCTTGAGGCTGAATGCCTCAAATCACTAATAATAGACCCCCCAATGTGTGAAAAATTATGTTTTCTATGCATCTTCTTCAACCATTAGAATCTAGTGATACCCAGTAACACAATCAACAAAAGAATTGCAACTCAGGTTTTGGTGCATTTTTTATTGAGTATATGTGGATGTTCTGAAGAGGGATGTTATATTTAGAATTGTCTTTGTTAAGGACCATGTATTCTAAACATATTCTTATCTACCTATCCCTCTTGAGTACTCATCCAATATTTGCCTACCAAGCAATGTATATGGTCACTTCAATGACGTTTGAATCAATCTATTTTGTGATTTTTCATTGACTCTCAAGCTCATGTTTTGTTTGAAATTTCTTTACTTTTGCTTTGCTGGGCTAAATGTCAAATCAATCGGCAACCAATGGGTAATAATATCTATACTCAACCCTGGTATTTCATGGTCGGAGTATGAGAACATATCAATATACTGTTGGATACATTTGATCAGCTTTTGCCATTGTTCTACTATAAAATGGAAACTCATTCTAGTTTCTGTAATTTACTCTTCATTACCTAAATATACCACTTTTGTCTCTTCTATATTTGGTTTTCGAATGTCACACTATTTTAGATTCTCAACCAGTTGTTCTAGTACCATGGTATCCTCATCATGCTCTTCAAATTTTTGATTATTGATTTCTCTAGGTTTGTTAGGCTCACAAAACATCATGACATTGAAATATTTTTTTTAATTTTAACTTAAATTAAAAAAATCAATATTAAATAATAACAATTTATAAGATGAAAGACTTTTTTGAAACAAATGAGAGTTTTATTTGATGATTCAAAATTTATACAACTTGGGCTATCACTAGATCATATATGAGTCATCTCCCCTTTTGAAATTTTACGGTTCAGCAAAAAAATAGCGTAACATGATGAAAGAGTTGGTTTTCATGCATCATCCAAACCATACTAATTTTTCCAAAAGTACTAAATTCTCTTGTCGACCAAGACATTTGATCAACCAAAAGTGGAGTGGTAGTCTATCTATGCAAGATATCCTTAGGATCATCATCTCGAATGGTTGACATCATTCAATTTTCCAAGATCATACTGCACTCTTTATTGAAAAGGAATCATATCCCTTATATGAGATCATTCTCATTCAATTTTGGAACTCAGATAGGGAATGACTAGTACAAAGACATAATAGGATTTGGAGCATGAATGTTCTTCTTCATTGTGTCAGAAACTTCATCAACTATTTGAAGGTAACCCAAACCAAAGCATAAGTTCTTCTAAGAAATGGGAATGGGCTCGATTATGTCATGCATATTCTTTTTAACCCTCACCATAATTCAAAACCATTTTGCAGCATGGTGATAGCAAGAACTTTTTACATGGTAGGCATCTGTTTTTGAAGTGGGGTATTCTCATATGCAGCACTGACTAAACACAACACACCAAAATGAAATTATTTTCCTTCGAGGCTTCTTTAATAATTAGACTAGAGTGATACGGATAAATAAGACCACTCCCTTCTCTATGAATGACAATCTCGTGGTGTTCCAAGAGATATTTCACTAACTAGTATCTGGTAGAGGTTAATTGTCATGACCCGATTTCTCAAGTCATGATGGCACATGAAACCCCAAGTAGGCGAGCTGTCATGACCCGATTTCTCGATCATGATGGCACCTACAACCCCCCAGTAGGTTAACCAATCCCCGTAGCCTGGAACAATTAGTAATGGGCTACCTTTTAATAGTTAAGCGGCGGAACAAATAAATAAGCAGAAGCAAGGGAACAAGATGAATAAACTGGATAACCGGAGTAATATAAATACAAAGCGGAAGCTAAACCAACCCAAAACCTGGTATCATAGTGTATAAGAGCCGAACTACGTCAGGAGTACAAAGGTCCAAAAGTAATATATACATGATATCTCCGAAACTACAAGAGTACAGAATACATCAAGGATAATATAAAGTCAAGCTCTGAACGCCAAGAGCTCACCCTCAGCCTAGATGAACCCAAAACAACACTTCGCACAAGTCTCCGGTGCTCTAACGGCGATATCTCACACTAGGATATGCACCAGAATATGCAGAGGGTAGGGTGAGCACCAAATGTGAAGCATAAGGTACCCAGTAGGTATCGTAGACCGACTGGGCACATATAAAGTAAAAGAGCAATAGCAAACAGAATAGAAGTAAACAATCACGGTAATCAATGGTAAAGTACACATGAATTAGCCCAGAGGGAAGACAACAGAAAGCAACAAGCAAGGCTAGAAAATAGAATATATACATGGAAAACACAGGTGAAAGTAGTAACGACGCACCGGGGATCCTCGCAACAACAATATATATGCATAAGTCTAGAAATAGATGGTATATCGGTAATCTCAAGTATAATGAATGAGAGAGAAGTGTAAAGTAGACATGCTCGGAAATAGTAAACTGTAACCACACTAATCATAACAAACAGTCACCAACAGCCCCGCTGTAACAAAGCTCTAACCACACTAATCACAACAATCTCGTTCCAGTCTCCAACAAACCCGCTGTAACCAAACTCTAACCATACTAATCACGATAATCTCAATCCAGAAACTAACAGCCCCGCTGTAACCAACCTCACACTCAAGACAGAAGTAATGTGATAAGACTCTACCTATATTCCCTCATCCGCCCATACAACCGAGGAACGCAAATAAGTGAAAATAAACCCTCCAGCATCCCATACTACCTGAGCGTACAATCAACAATCAACAGACATAGCTGGTACCTCATACAGATGAATGATCTGATGTCATGATAAGTAAAAGTGATCAAAGTATCATATGTCACCCGCTTTCGGTGACCTATAAGGCTCAGAAGATAGATTGATAGAAGGTTCCACCCGTATACCACTACTACACCGTATACCCTCCCTCCAGCACCCGTAGCTCGCAGCTTCTGGTCCAAAATGGCCAGGTCCTTAGAGGCCCCCAATCAACATACTAGATGCCCCGCATCATCAAGACAATCCCCAAGTAAAGCTACCTGGAGGGTATCACGATCAAAAATAGTAAGCCCAAAAGCTAAAGTACTCGGGCCCGCCTAGTCCAGCAACACCCTAGATGCTGTAGTATAAAAGAAGGGCACCCGACTCTGTCGAGCCCAAAAAAGTGGAACTATTGATAAAACGTCTTTTAAAACTTTCCTTACCCCAAGAAGATCCACAAGACAAGTCAAAACCATTTCCAAATCATTTTCATCGAAAATAGGCCCCCCGGGCCGTACAAAGTTTAGAAAACAGTTCCAGAAGGCCCGAAGCCAAAACCATAGTATAACGTGGGAAAACCTCTCTATGTGCATGGAAATGGCATGATCAAATACACAATAGCCACCTCGCAGCTCACAATCAATCTATCAGCTCTGCACAAGATCCAAAGCTACTCACATAACCAGCCTAGAAGGTTATTCTATGTTCGGGACTCGTGGACATTCCCAATGATCCCACCGTATATTTTCCAAAGTCAACAAGGCCACATAGGTCCACAAGGATAATAATATCAATTAGTAAGAATTCTACACACACCGGAGGAAACAAACGGGATGGATCATGAAGGAGCGGTCAAGGTATGTGGTACCACCCTAATAACCCAATCCAAGGATGCCAACTAGTAAACTTTTACCTAATATATGCGAAGTCTAGGGAGTTAAGCCGTAACCTACCTGTCGTCCGATGAAAAGCTGCAGGAACGACGATATCCGAGCCCGAGCTTCTCTGAGAAGCTCTGAACGAGAATCAAACTATCAAATTCACAAATAAGAAGTTAAGACGAGTCTAACGAACCCATATTGCTACAATTGTAGCCAGGTCGATATCCGAGTCAAAGGCAGGCCTGCGGGGCCCACAACCCGAAACCAAAAATGAAAAGAACCACAACGACCCCAATGGTGCAAAGAGGGCATGCTCCAAATTTAAGCACAAATGGCCTCAAGCAACCTGGTCTCATGTGCTCAAACTTCACCTGCTGACAGTTTAAGCACCGAGATATAAACTCTGCTATGTCCTACTTCATACCACCCCACCAATAAAGCTGCCTCAGATCTCTATACATTTTCGCTGTGCCCGGATAAATGGAGTATCTGGAACAATGTGCCTCACGGAGTATCAACTGTATCAAATAACCAATTCTCGAAACACAAAGTAGACCCTCAAACCACAGAACCCCATCAGAACCCAAGGTAGCCCGGTTGGCCTCACCCTGAACCACCTGATCACGAAGGTCACACAAACTCTGATCCTTAAACTGACAGCTCTGAATCTGATCAACTAGAGTAGAGCGAACCTCAACACCGGCAAGAACTCTGTTGGGATCCGATAAGTCAAGCCTAACCAAACGGTTAGCCAAGGAATAGATGTCCAAGGCCAACGGTCACTCAGAAGCTGAAAGTAAAGCTAGACTGCCCATACTCACTGCCTTACGACTCAAGGCATCCACTATCACATTTGCCTTGCCCGGATGGTATAGAATAGTGAAATCATAGTCCTTCAGCAACTCAACCCATCTCTTCTGCCTCGAGTTCAGCTTGCGCTGACTTGTAATGTACTGAAGACTATAATGGACGGTAGATATCTCACAATGTACTACATATAGATAGTGCCTCCGGATCTTGAGCGCGAAGACTACCGCCGCCAACTCTAAGTCCTTAGTGGGGTAGGTGCGCTTGTGAACCTTCAGCTGCCTCGATGCATATGCTATCACTCAACCCTGCTGCATCAACACAAAACCAAGACCGACCCTTGAAGCATCACAATACATGGAGAAACTTTGACCCTCAACCGGCAAAGTCAAAACTGGAGCTGAAGTCAATAAGGCCTTAAGCCTCTGGAAGCTATCCTCGCACTGATCAGGCTACTGAAATGGAACATCCTTCCTAGTCAGCATAGTCAAGGGTGCTACTATGGAAGAAAATCCCTCAAAAAACCTTCTGTAGTAGCCGGCTATCCCAACAAAGATGTGAACCTCGGTAGGAGTAGTAGGTCTAGGCCAATCACGAACCGCAGAAATCTTACTCGGATCACTTTAATCCCATCCTTAGACACCACATGTCCTAGGAATGCAACTGACTCGAGCCAAAACTAAGACTTTGACAACTTAGCATAGAGTCGATGATCTCTCTAAGTTTGAAGTACAGTCCTCAAATGCTGCTCATGCTCATCCCTACTCCTCATGTATATCAGAATGTCATCAATGAATACTATCACGAACATATCCAGGTACGGGCTAAGCACCCTATGCATTAAATCCATAAAGGCTGCGGGGGCATTAGTCAACCCAAAAAACAACACCAGGAACTCATAATGGCCATATCGTGTATTGAATGTTGTCTTAGGGATATCCTCCACCCTAATCCTCAACTGATGGTACCCAAACCTCAAATAAATCTTGGAAAACAAGGCAGAACCCTAAAGCTGATCAAACAAGTCATCAATCCTCGGCATCGGATACTTATTCTCCACTATCACCTTATTCAACTGCCGATAATCAATACACATCCGCCTCGACCCATCCTTCTTCTTCACGAAGAGAACAGGAGTACCTAAAGGAGACATACTCGGTCTAATGAACCCCTTAGCCAACAAATCCTAGAACTGCTCCTTAAGCTATCTCAACTCAGCAGGAGCCATATGGTAGGGAGGGAAAGAAATTGGCCTGGTGTCTGGCTCTAACTCGATGGCGAAATCAATATCCCTCTCAGGTGGAAGGCCTGGCAGGTCGGTAGGAAACACATCTAGGAAGTCTTTAACCATAGGAACAGACTCAGGAGACGTAGGGTCAACACTAGCATCTCAAACATATGCTAGATAAGCTAAACACTCACGGGATATCAACTTCCTAGCTCGAAGACAAGAGATGATCCCAGATGGTGCATGGCTAACAGAACCCTGCCACATGACTGGGGGTACACCGAGCATGGATATGGTAACAGTTTTGGCATAAGAATCCAAAAACACACGGTGAGGGGATAACCAGTCCATGCCAAGTATCACATCAAAATCCAACATATCAAGTATCATCAGGTCAGCCCAAGTATCCAAATCACCAACATATATCATACAGGATCTCACAATCCGATCCACTACTAAAGAATCTCCTACTAAGGCCGAAACAGAAACAGGCACAGACAATGGCTCACTAGCCAACCCCAAACAAGGCAGAAAGTAGGCAGATATATATGAACAAGTGGATCCAGTATCAAACAAAGCATAAGATGGCTAACGACATACAAAAATCGTACCCATGATCACAGCATCTGAGGCCTCTACCTTTGGTCTCCCCGAGACCATATAGAACAGACGACAACCTCCACCTGCCCGACTGTCATCCCTACCACCTACTCTGCCACGCGGAGCACCACCTCTACCCTGACCATCGCCTCTCCAAGCCGGTGGCTGAACCGAACAAATAGGCTGAACCGCACCCTGCTGGGGGCAATATCTAGCATAATAGCCACCAACTCCGCAATCATAATAGGTTGTACCCTGCTGGGGGAAATCTCTGGAAAAATGAACGCTAACCCCACACTCATAGCACGGCCTTGACGACCCACCCTGTCAATATGGACCCGCTAAATCTGTGTGGCCACCTCGGCCTGATGCCCTTGAAGTAGGATCTGCACCAACAATGATGGTCTACACTAGGATCTACACCAGATGGTCCACACTAGGATCTCCGGTGCTCTAACAATGATGGTCCACACTAGGATCTGCACCAGAATATGCAGAGGGTAGGGTGAGCACCAAATGGGAAGCATAAGGTACCCAGTAGGTATCATAGGCCGACTGGGCACATATAAAGTAAAAGAGAAATAGCAGATACAATAGTAGTAAATGGTCATGGCAATCAACGATAAAGTACACAGGAACTAGCCCAGAGGGAAGACAAGAGAAAGCAACAAGCACGGCTAGCAAATAGAATATATACATGGCAAACAAAGGTGATAGTAGTAATGATGCACCTGGGATCCTCGCAATAACAGTATATATGCATAAGTCTAGAAATGGACGGTATACCGGCAACCTCAAGTATAAGGAATGGGAGAGAAGTGTAAAGTAGACATGCTTGGAAACAATAAACAGTAACCACACTAATCATAGCAAACAGTCACCAAAAGCCCCGTTGTAACCAAGCTCTAACCACACTAATCACAACAATCTCGTCCAATCTCCAACAGCCTCGCTGTAACCAAACTCTAACCACACTAATCACGACAATCACATTGCAGAAACTAACAGCCCCGCTGTAACCAACCTCACACTCAAGACAGAAGTAATGTGATAAGACTCTACCTATAGTCCCTCGGCTGCCTATACAACCAATGAACACAAATAAGTGAAAACAAACCCTCCAGCATCCCATACTACTGGAGAGTACAATCAACAATCAACAGACAAGGGTGGTACCTCACGCAGATGAATGATCTGATGCCATGCTAAGTAAAAGTGATCAAAGTATCGTATGTCACCCGCTTTCAGTGAATTATAAGGCCCGGAAGATGGGATCCATGGAAGGTCCCACCCGTATACCACTACTACACCATATACCCTTCCTTCGGTACCCGCAGCTCACAGCTTCTGGTCCAGAATAGCAAGGTCCATGGAGGCCCCCGACCAACATACTAAATGCCCCGCATCCTCAATATAATCCCCAAGTAAAGCTGCCTGGAGGGTATCCAGGTCTAAAACAGTAAGCCCAAAACCTCTAGTACTCGGCCCCGCCTAGTCCAGCAACACCCCGTATGTTGTAGTATAAAAGTAGGGCACCCAAACCTGTCGAGCCCAGAAAAGTGGAACTATTGATAAATGGTCTTTTAAAACATTCCTCCCCCCAAGAAGATCCACAAGACAAGTCAAAACCATTTCCAAATCATTTTCATCGAAAATGAGCCCCCGGGCCGTGCAAAGTTTAGAAAATAGTTCCAGAAGGCCTGAAGCCAAAACCATAGTAAACATGGGAAAACCTCTCTATGTGCATGTAAATGGCATGATCAAACACACAATAGCGGCCCCGCATCTCACAATCAACCTATCGGCCCTGCACAGGCCCAAATCTACTCTGCAAGCATAACAGCCTGGAAGGGTATTCTATGTCCGGGACTTGCGGACATTTCCAATGATCCCACCGTCTATGTTCTAGAGTCAACAAGGCCTCAATGGGCCACAAGGGTAATAATATCAATTAGCAAGAATTCTACACACAACGGAGGAAAGAAACGGGATGGATCATGAAGGAACAGTCAATGTCTGTGGCACCAACCTAATAACCCAACCCAAGGAAGCCAACTAGTAAAATTTTACCCAAAATATGCAAAGTCTAGGTAGTTTAGCCATAACCTACCTGTCGTCCGACGACAAGCTACATAAACGACGATATCCGAGGCTGAGCTGCTCCGAGAAGCTCCGAACAACAAATTCACGAATAAGAAGTTAAGACGACTCTAACGATACCCATATTGCTACAATTATAGCCGGATCGATATCCGGGTCAAAAGTGGACCCGCGGGCCCACAACCTGAAACCAAAAACAAAAAGAATCACGACGACCCCAACGGTGCCAAGAGGGCATGCTCCAAATTTGAGCACAAATGGCCAAGGAAATAGGCGTCAAAACAGCCTGCAAAGGTTGGGGTTTAAAGAATGGAATTTCAGAAATAAAATGGATATTGGGCGCGAAATACTTACCACAAAGACAGAATTCCAGCCAACACGAAGAATTCACCACACCAACGAGCATGCACAAGCCATAAGACAGCCACTACAATAAAATCCCAAGCTTGGGATGAGGGCATCAATGGAGGATTTAAGAATTTCAAGAGAAGAAGGAGTTTACCAAACGACGTAGAAGCGCGGAAAATCCATAAACAATCGACTCCCCAAGGCTTAGAATCAATATGGAGTAATTTGTTGCAGAGAAATCATAGTTTTAGAGTGAGAAGGTGAGAGAAACAATTCTAGAAAAATGAACTTTCAGCTATTTATAGCTGCTGGAAAATGGCCAGTGCCAACAGTGCTGAAGGGAGGCAGACGCCTTGGCGCTATTGCGCTAGGAGGGCGCGATTGCACTGATGGTTTGCAGGTGCGGAGGCGTGATCGCGCTAGCCTTGGCGCAATTGCGCTGAAGGCTGGCCTGCAACTAATTTTTTGCAACTTTTTGAAAACTCCACGGGGTGTTTTGGGCACAATTGGAAACCGATATTCAAAAACCAATTATGCTAACAGAGTGGAAACGATGCTCCGGACTCAATGGAATCAACGAACTTCCATACAAAGTCATTTCGGAGAAATGTTGACCCAAGTCAACCCTAACAAAAAGGAACTCAAGGGCTCAAAATGAGTCTGGCTCACTCAGAACCCGAACCAACCACCTTCCTAGCCCAAACTCAATATTTCGGAGCTGATGGAGTCGTCGGATTTTGAATCTGACACTCTAATCATCAAAAGTCACCCAAAGTTACACTTTCAATTCCAAATAGCCTGAAAACTGAGAAAATCGCACAAAACCCACACTGGAAGTTCTCAGGCCTCAACTAAATGTCCACCTAGACCAAACTCATCGCTCCAGAGCTAACGGAACAATTAGAATTCAATTCCTAGCACGTTAGCTAAGAATGCTGACCAAAGTCAATGATATTCTAAGTTTAGGCTCTAAAACAGTCAAACGACCAAAATAACAAAATGAACGGCCAGGGCACCAAACCACCGGTCCCAGCAAGCCATAAATGACTTGGGGCCGCTACAGGAAGGCTATAATAGTGCATTAAATGCATAAATCAAAAGATGACAGAAAGGGTCATCACACAAACTAATTCCCGTAGCCTGGTATGGTTAGTATTGGACTACTACCTAACCGATATGCACAATAAGCAGAAATAAGAAAAAGCAGAATATACAAATAGAACAAAGCGAAAGAAACAACCTAAATATATATAAACCAGGAAACTACACCAACCTCAAGACTAGGTATCGATAGTACAAAAGCTTCTAATAGAATACAAGTGCTAGAAGTAACAAAATAGAATATACAACTATATCCAAAAGTACAAAGAGTAACAGTTCCAAAAAATGAGATGTGGTAAATCCCCGGTCGTGAGGTGCTCACCCTAGTCCCAAATATCTAACGCTGCATGAGTCTCCACGCAATCAATAGTGAAAGCTCACACTAATATTTACACCAAAAAGATGTAGAATTGTAGTATGAGCACCAATTGCTAAGCAATGGGTACCTAGTATGCATTATCGGTCGACTAAGCATATATAAGATATAAAAACAATAAGTAGTAGATAGCAAGAAAATAGTCACCCAAGCAATAGAGAAAAGCACAAGGTAACTAGCATGGAGAATAGTCAACCAAGAGTTATAAGCATGTAATGCTAGCACAGAAGATATACATAAGACAAAAACACATGTTAAAGAAAGAAGAAAGCACATGGAATCCTTGCAATAACAATATATATAAAGAGAGAGTTTAAGGAGAAGGGCGGTGTACCGGTAACTTCAAGTTAACAAAAGAAGGAAGGGAATCAATTAACATACTCAACTAGAAGCAATAAAATTAACGAAATCATACTAAAAACCCAACTTCAAGATAAGCATAGACATCAAAACAATCCCTCAAGTGCAGCCCTAGGATGGAATAACTAAGCAGCAGAGAACCGAGATCCTCTAATCAATAACCATGATAGATAATAGAATCTGGTAACCCACAACTATTTAGAAGGCCACAAACCAGTGCCTCAATAATATAGGACCCACTAGTCCCTCAGTAATCACAGTCCAAACAACCAGGGCCTCAACAGGCTAGAAATGACTCATCCATCAATATCCAAAGGCCATAACAACCTCTATAGTATGAAAGGAATAATATAATCTACCTACCGTCCTAGCGGCCGCCAATACAACCGAGGAATGCATTCAAGTGAAAATAAAACCTCCGGCTGCCCATACAACTGGAGCGTACACTAAGCACACATCAAATATGGGTGGAATCTGAATACAATATGTATGATAATGATGATATGATAGAACCAGGTGTGATAGTAGTGTTGTATGTTACTCTTTTTGGTACCTAGAAGGCCCAATAGAGGCAGGATCCATGGAAGGACGTGGCTCCTTTACCTCAACTCTACTATATACCCCTCCTGCTAGCACACTCATCGGCCCATAGCCATGTTCCCAGGAATGACTAAGTCCATGGAGGTCTACTCATAGTCCATACACTAAAACTGCAGAATCTAAAAAAAAAATAGAACCTCGTAGTACATGCCCGAAATTGAACTGGGTTAAAAATAGTAGCCAAATCTCAATAACCCTTATAAAGGGTATCCAGAGACTATCCGGGTCTATATCAGTAATCAAGTCTCAAAATCCCTAAACAGGGTGCCTGGTACGTATTCGGGTCTAAATATGTAGAAAACTATGTCTAGCACTACGGCATAGCTGATCCAAGTATCATTATGAAAGCCAGTGATAAAATCATCATAATATTCCCTCTACTCCAAGAGGTTTCATAAAAGTCAGTACCAAAACTCTTTCATAATTATTTTACCAAAAATGGGCCCTCGAGGCCATGCAAAGTTTAGAAAATCATTTATAGTAGCCCGAAGCCAAATCAGTAGTAAAACATGCAGAAAATCCTTCACATGAATGATATGCTCGCAATAAATAATCCCAACTTAGAAACACTAATGTATACCAATACTGGACATATAAGTCACAAAAAATAGACATAAGACGTCATCACAAAACTCTGCAAGTATATTGCAATCATAAATTAATCATGCAATTTTATCCATACTGAATCACAGTTGTATAGCTTCTATATCTCATTAGTCTCACTTTGTACCATATTTGAATACACATCTGTCACATATTTGTACACTCATGATAAAGGGTCTTATTTTTGTCCAACTAGTCATGACCTGTTGGAGACCCTAGGTGTCCATGTACCATACTTGAATGGTACCCGCTCAACCATATAACTGCTTGTCCTTAAGCTTACATCGAACTCGAGTCACTCATATATGAATCATCGCATAACCATCTATCCGTGAGCTCTTATTAGACTCGGTCCACTAATCTCAGAATAATCATATATTCCTTGTACCTCTCAACATATCTAGTATGTTCTTTGTTCAGTCATCTCATAAGATAATAAATACAAGTACCCATTGATAATCACAAGTGCACACCATAATCACAAGTCATATTGGGATAGGCTACAATAATTTAACATCTTCTTCATACAAGCATTGTACAGCTAAAAAATATCAATCACAGTATATATATGAAAACCATTCATACATGCTTTAGCAACTCATAACACATAGAAGTGACTAATTAAAGTCTAATTCTAGGTTAACCATAACCTACCTCAACCGAAGAACTTGAACCAGGAAGCTACTTTATGTGAACCTTTCTTTTCCTCAATCCCTCGGAATGCTCAAAGTCTAAAAAATAACCAACAAAATAGTATTTAATCATCTACTCTTCAAATAATAACTTGGGGAATTCAAACCAACCCAATTCTACCCTTTTTAAGGTTTAAACCATTACCCAAGGGTTAATTCAACATAGTCTAGCTCCCCAATGATCACATCATCCTAAATCATGGAGTTTCTACCCCCATTAACCCCTTTAAAGAAGTTTTTATGCTAAAGCTTTCATCTTTATTGAACCCTAGGTCACAAAAACACAATTATATTTTATAACATTAAATTACATCCTAAGAAGTATTGATTAATAACATAGAAGTATAAGAAATGATAATTACATCCAACCATTTATTTTCCCATATTTTTCATACGTTCTAGGGTTCTAACTCATAATCTACCATTAAAGCCACCCCCATCAATTCTTGGGTGTTTGAGGATTACTAGAGAAAGAGTTGATGGGGTGACATTATCTCAAAGAAGGAATATGACCTAGCCTAGGAAAATTTGCCTCACAGGTCTCTCGAATAAGTTTTGAAGTTTGGAGGGTGATAAACTCGAAATAACTAACTTAAATGAAAATTCTCTCTCGCGTCAACTATTGCAGCAATTGACATTTTTCTACGATGGTCCCACAATGGTGACCAATGGCTCGCTATGGTGAGACCTACCATTATCACTAACACTGCTATGGTAAGAATCTAACTACTACAACAGTCTCGCTACAGCAGAAAATCCACTGCTATAGCAGTACCTCGTTAACTAGATTTCGGTAAAATTGTACCAAGTTTTATTTTACAATATAAAATTATCATTTCAAGACACCACAACATACACAAGATATGCAAGCCACTACAAGAACCTGCTACAAACTCACTCATAGTATCCAAATTCATACAAAGGTCTAGTTTACTCAGTCTCCCCCGATGAAACAGGATGCATCACAACAAAGCATAAACCACAATGGATACATAAAAGTTTTAGTTTTTAAACTTTCTAATCTTTGAATTTTATTAGCTAAATTTTATTGCATGGACTCTAATAAGAGTACTATGGACCTAACCATGCCATAATGACTAGATGAGTCATTACATCCTTGCAAGATTTAGTGATCACATCATCCATAGATACTATTATTTCTTTATGGACATGTTATAATAGATAGTGGTCATTGACCTTATATAGGTGAAACCTACACTCTTGAGGCTGAATGCCTCAACTCACTAATAATAGACCCCCCAATGTGTGAAAAATTATGTTTTCTATGCATCTTCTTCAACCATTAGAATCTAGTGATACCCAGTAACACAATCAACAAAAGAATTGCAACTCAGGTTTTGGTGCATTTTTTATTGAGTATATGTGGATGTTCTGAAGAGGGATGTTATATTTAGAATTGTCTTTGTTAAGGACCATGTATTCTAAACATATTCTTATCTACCTATCCCTCTTGAGTACTCATCAAATATTTGCCTACCAAGCAATGTATATGGTCACTTCAATGACGTTTGACTCAATCTATTTTGTGATTTTTCATTGACCCTCAAGCTCATGTTTTGTTTCAAATTTCTTTACTTTTGCTTTGCTGGGCTAAATGTCAAATCAATCGGCAACCAATGGGTAATAATATCTATACTCAACCCTGGTATTTTATGGTCGGAGTATGAGAACATATCAATATACTATTGGATACATTTGATCAGCTTTTGCCATTTTTCTACTATAAAATGGACACTCATTCTAGTTTCTCTAATTTACTCTTCATTACCTAAATATATCACTTTTGTCTCTTCTATATTTGGTTTTCGAATGTCACACTATTTTAGATTCTCAACCAGTTGTTCTAGTACCATGGTATCCTCATCATGCTCTTCAAATTTTTCATTATTGATTTCTCTAGGTTTGTTAGGCTCACAAAACATCATGACATTGAATTTTTTTTTTTAATTTTAACTTAAATTTAAAAAATCAATATTAAATATAACAATTTATAAGATGAAAGACTTTTTTGAAACAAATGAGAGTTTTATTTGATGATTCAAAATTTATACAACTTGGGCTATCACTAGATCATATATGAATCATCTCCCCTTTTGAAATTTTATGGTTCAACAAAAAAATAGCGTAACATGATGAAAGAGTTGGTTTTCATGCATCATCCAAACCATACTAATTTTTCCAAAAGTACTAAATTCTCTTGTCGACCAAGACATTTGATCAACCAAAAGTGGAGTGGTAGTCTATCTATGAAAGATATCCTTAGGATCATCATCTCGAATGGTTGACATCATGCAATTTTCCAAGATAATACTGCACTCTTTATTGAAAAGGAATCATATCCCTTATATGAGATCATTCTCATTCAATTTTGGAACTCAGATAGGGAATGACTAGTACAAAGACATAATAGGATTTGGAGCATGAATGTTCTTCTTCATTGTGTCAGAAACTTCATCAACTATTTGAAGGTAACCCAAACCAAAGCATAAGTTCTTCTAAGAAATGGGAATGGGCTCGATTATGTCATGCATATTCTTTTTAACCCTCACCATAATTCAAAACCATTTTGCAGCATGGTGATAGCAAGAACTTTTTACATGGTAGGCATCTGTTTTTGAAGTGGGGTATTCTCATATGCAGCACTGACTAAACACAACACACCAAAATGAAATTATTTTCCTTCGAGGCTTCTTTAATAATTAGACTAGAGTGATACGGATAAATAAGACCACTCCCTTCTCTATGAATGACAATCTCGTGGTGTTCCAAGAGATATTTCACTAACTAGTATCTGGTAGAGGTTAATTGTCATGACCCGATTTCTCAAGTCATGATGGCACATGAAACCCCAAGTAGGCGAGCTGTCATGACCCGATTTCTCGATCATGATGGCACCTACAACCCCCCAGTAGGTTAACCAATCCCCGTAGCCTGGAACAATTAGTAATGGGCTACCTTTTAATAGTTAAGCGGCGGAACAAATAAATAAGCAGAAGCAAGGGAACAAGATGAATAAACTGGATAACCGGAGTAACCAACCTCACACTCAAGACAGAAGTAATGTGATAAGACTCTACCTATATTCCCTCATCCGGCCATACAACCGAGGAACGCAAATAAGTGAAAACAAACCCTCCAACATCCCACTACCTGAGCGTACAATCAACAATCAACAGACATAGCCGGTACCTCATACGGATGAATGATCTGATTTCATGATAAGTAAAAGTGATCAAAGTATCATATGTCACCCGCTTTTGGTGACCTATAAGGCTTAGAAGACAGATTGATAGAAGGTCCCACCCGTATACCACTACTACACCGTATACCCTCTCTCCGGCACCCGTAGCTCGCAGCTTCTGGTCCAAAATGGCCAGGACCTTAGAGGCCCCCAACCAACATACTAGATGCCCCGCATCATCAAGACAATCCCCAAGTAAAGCTACCTGGAGGGTATCACGATCAAAAATAGTAAGCCTAAAAGCTAAAGTACTCGGGCCCGCCTAGTCCAGCAACACCCCAGATGCTGTAGTATAAAAGTAGGGCACCCGACCCTGTCGAGCCCAAAAAAGTGGAACTATTGATAAAATATCTTTTAAAACTTTCCTTACCCCAAGAAGATCCACAAGACAAGTCAAAACCATTTCCAAATCATTTTCGTCAAAAATAGGCCCCCCGGGCCGTGCAAAGTTTAGAAAATAGTTCCAGAAGGCCCGAAGCCAAAATCATAGTATAACGTGGGAAAACCTCTCTATGTGCATGGAAATGGCATGATCAAAAACACAATAGCCACCTCGCATCTCACAATCAACCTATCGGCTCTGCACAAGATCCAAAGCTACTCACATAACTAGCCTAGAAGGTTATTCTATGTTCGGGACTCGTGGACATTCCCAATGATCCCACCGTCTATTTTCCAGAGTCAACAAGGCCTCATAGGTCCACAAGGATAATAATATCAATTAGCAAGAATTCTACACACACCGAAGGAAAAAAATGGGATGGATCATGAAGGAGCGGTCAATGTCTGTGGTACCACACTAATAACCCAATCCAAGGATGCCAACTAGTAAAATTTTATCCGATATATGCGAAGTCCAGGGAGTTAAGCCGTAACCTACCTGTCGTCCGATGAAAAGCTGCAGGAACGACGATATCCGAGGCCGAGCTTCTCTGAGAAGCTCTGAACGAGAATCAAACTATCAAATTCACAAATAAGAAGTTAAGACGAGTCTAACGAACCCATGTTGCTACAATTGTAGCCAGGTCGATATCCGGGTCAAAAGCGGGCCTGCGGGGCCCACAACCCGAAACCAAAAATGAAAGAACCACAATGACCCCAATGGTGCAAAGAGGGCATGCTCCAAATTTAAGCACAAATGGCCTCAAGCAACCTGGTCTCATGTGCTCAAACTTCACCTGCTGACACTTTAAGCACCGAGATACAAACTCTGCCATGTCCTACTTCATACCACCCAACCAATAAAGCTGCCTCAGATCTCTATACATCTTCGCTGTGCCCGGATGAATGGAGTATCTGGAACAATGTGCCTCACGGAGTATCAACTGTATCAAATAACCAATTCTCGAAACACAAAGTGGACCCTCAAACCACAGAACCCCATGAGAACCCAAGGAGGCCCGGCTGGCCTCACCCTGAACCACCTGATCACGAAGGTCACACAAACTCTGATCCTCAAACTGACGGCTCTGAATCTGATCAACTAGAGTAGAGCGAACCTCAACACTGGCAAGAACTTTGTTGGGATCCGATAAGTCAAGCCTAACCAAATGGTTAGCCAAGGAATAGATGTCCAAGGCCAACGGTCACTCAGAAACTGAAAGTAAAGCTAGACTACCCATACTCACTGCCTTACGACTCAAGGTATCCACTACCACATTTGCCTTGCCCCGATGGTATAGAATAGTGAAATCATAGTCCTTCAGCAACTCAACCTATCTCTTCTGCCTCGAGTTCAACTTGCGCTGACTTGTAATGTACTGAAGACTACAATGGTCGGTAGATATCTCACAATTTACTCCATATAGATAGTGCCTCCGGATCTTAAACGCGAAGACTACCGCCGCCAACTCTAAGTCCTGAGTGTGGTAAGTGCGCTTGTGAACCTTCAGCTGCCTCGATGCATATGCTATCACTCAACCCTGCTGCATCAACACAAAACCAAGACCGACCCTTGAAGCATCACAATACATGGAGAAACTTTGACCCTCAACCGGCAAAGTCAAAACTGGAGCTGAAATCAATAAGGCCTTAAGCCTCTGGAAGCTATCCTCGCACTGATCAGGCTACTGAAATGGAACATCCTTCCTAGTCAGCATAGTCAAGGGTGCTGCTATGGAAGAAAATCCCTCAAAAAACCGTCTGTAGTAGCCGGCTAACCCAACAAAGATATGAACCTTGGTAGGAGTAGTAGGTCTAGGCCAATCACGAACCGCAGAAATCTTACTCGGATCAACTCTAATCCCATCCTTAGACACCACGTGTCCTAGGAATGCAACTGACTCGAGCCAAAACTAACACTTTGACAACTTGGCATAGAGTCGATGATCTCTCAAAGTCTGAAGTACAGTCCTCAAATGATGCTCATGCTCATCCCTACTCCTCATGTATATTAGAATGTTATCAATGAAGACTATCACGAACATATCCAGGTACGGGCTAAGCACCCTATGCATCAAATCCATAAAGGCTGCGGGGGCATTAGTCAACCAAAAAAACAACACCAGGAACTCATAATGGCCATATCGTGTATTGAATGTTGTCTTAGGGATATCCTCCACCCTAATCCTCAACTGATGGTATTCGAACCTCAAATAAATCTTGGAAAACAAGGCGGAACCCTGAAGCTGATCAAACAAGTCATCAATCCTCGGCATCGGATACTTATTCTTCACTGTCACCTTATTCAACTGCCGATAATCAATACACATCCGCATCGACCCATCCTTCTTCTTCACGAAGAGAACAGGAGCACCTAAAGGAGACATACTCGGTCTAATGAACCCCTTAGCCAAGAAATCCTGTAACTCCTCCTTAAGCTCTCTCAACTCAGCAGGAGCCATATGGTAGGGAGGGAAAGAAATTGGCCTGGTGCCTGGCTCTAACTCGATGGCAAAATCAATATCCCTCTCAGGTGGAAGGCCTGGCAGGTCGGTAGGAAACACATCTAGGAAGTCTTTAACCATAGGAACAGACTCAGGAGACGTAGGGTCAGCACTAGCATCTCAGACATATGCTAGATAAGCTAAACACTCACAGGATATCAACTTCCTAGCTCGAAGACAAGAGATGATCCCAGATGATGCATGGCTAACAGAACCCTGCCACATGACTGGGGGTACACCGAGCATGGCTATGGTAACAGTTTTGGCATAAGAATCCAAAACCACACGGTGAGGGGATAACCAGTCCATACCAAGTATCACATCAAAATCCAACATATCAAGTATCATCAGGTCAGCCCAAGTATCCAAATCACCAACATATATCATACAGGATCTCACAATCCGATCCACTACTTAAGAATCTCCTACTGGGGCCGAAACAGAAACAGGCACAGACAATGGCTCACTAGCCAACCTCAAACAAGGCAGAAAGTAGGCAGATATATATGAACAAGTGGATCCAGGATCAAACAAAGCATAAGATGGCTAACGACATACAAAAATCATACCTATGATCACATCATCTGAGGCCTCTACCTTTGGTCTCCCCGAGACCGTATAGAACAGATGACAACCTCCACCTGCCCGACTGTCATCCCTACCACCTACTCTGCCACGCGGAGCACCACCTCTACCCTGACCACCGCCTCCCCAAGCCGGTGGCTGAACCGAACAAATAGGCTGAACCGCACCCTGCTGGGGGCAATATCTAGCATAATAGCCACCAACTCTGCAATCATAATAGGTTATATCCTGCTGGGGGAAATCTCTGGAAAAATGACCGCTAACCCCACACTCATAGCACAGCCTTAATGACCCACCCTGTCAATATGGACCCGCTAAATCTGTGTGGCCACCTCGGCCTGATGCCCTTGAAGTAGTACCCCTTGTAGACTAACCGTTGTGACCATGCCGACTGCTCTGACCCTGCTCAAACTAAGAACCCAAAGCCTGAAGTGAAGCCTAAACTGGTCGACTTGACTGACCCTGATACTGCTATGGCTTATAAACTCAGCCCCACTGGACGAAAGCTCTACCACCATGCCTAAAACAACTGTAACCACCCTGATGTCGAGGCCTCTTATCCCTGGGCCCACTGTCATGATGGCGCGAATCCTCAACTGTATGGGCATAGTCTGCAATGGCCTATAATAACCGACCGCTAGCAACTAGTATCTTTGCAGGCTCTCTGAACTCTTTTCGTAGCCCCCAAACAAATCTGTAGACCCTGTCAGCCTCAGTAGGCATAATCATGGCCCCAAACAGAGCAAGTTGAAGGAAATAGGTCTCGTACTCTGAGACAGTCATAGAATCCTGGGAAAGTCTAGTGAACTCTCCCTTCGATGCTCCCTGTCACTCTATGGCAAGAACTTGGCTATAAAGGCCTTATAAAATTCAGACCAGGTGAAGGGAGGTGACGTAGAAGGCCTGCAAGCAACCTGTGGTCTCCACCATAACTTCGCTGGACCCTCCAGCTGATATGAAGTATAGACAACCCCATGAGTCTCTAATAACCCCAAGTGATGCAATATCTCCTCACAGGTGGTGATAACATCGTAGGGGTCCTTACCCTATGTACCAGCAAATCTCGGTGGTGCCAATCTCAAAAACCTACCAAAGGCCTTCTGCTCCCCATCTGTCATGGTGGGGCAAGGAGCAAGAGGCTTGGAAACCGATGGGACTTGAACAACCTCAGCATGGGGAGCCACAGTAACAGGTTGCGCTCCTGAACTCTGAACACCCAGGGGTTCCCCCTAAGCGGATGTTTGTGCTGCCTCAGAAGGACGCTCCCCAATCATACCTAAGAGCTGAACAAGTAAACCCCGAACATCTGAAGACTTAGCTGGGGATGAAACTGGCATAGAAACCGATGTTGGAAGTGGCACTTGAGCTGGTGGTACCTGGGCCATACCCGGGTCCACATGCTAATGCTCTGGAGCTAACTCTAGCTCGTAGTCTTATTCCGGCTCTATATCAACTCTGGCGGCCCAAGCAGGGGCCACTGCTATGCGATAACCTCTAGCCTTGCCCTTGCGACCACCCCGACCCCTAGCTGGAGTTGGAGGTGCAGGGGCAGGAGGCTCTCCTCCGCCTGAAGTTGACGATCTCGCACGAACCATCTGCGGAAGAGTGAATCAGAAAAAATGAGATTTCCAGGAACCTTCAAGGATACTACGCACAAAAGAGAAGCAAGAAAAGTCCCTTTCCCTAAGATATCACTATAGCCTCCCAAAGATTGAGCACGGACGTCTCCTCCCCAATCCGCAGGACTCTACTAGACATTGGCTCCTTTATCGATGACACCGGTGAACCTAGAGCTATGATACCAAGCTATCACGACCCAATTTCTCAGTCATAATGGCACCTACAACCCCCTAGTAGGCAAACCAATCCCCGTAGCCCAGAAGGGTTAGTAATGGCCTACCTTCTAACAGTTAAGCGAAAGAACAAATATATAAGTGAAAGCAAGGGAACAAGATGAATAAACTGGATAACCGGAGTAATATAAATACAAAGCAGAAGCCAAACCAATCCAAAACCTATTATCATAGTGTATAAGATCCGAACTACGTCAGAAGTACAAAGGGCCAAAAGTAATATATACATGATGTCTCCGAAACTAAAAGAGTACAAAATACATCAAGGATAAACTAAATTCAAACTCTGAACGTCAAGAGCTCACCCTAAGCCTGGATAATCCTAAAACAGCACCCTGCACAAGTCTCCGGTGCTCTAACAATGATGGTCCACACTAGGTCTGCATCAGAATATGAAGAGGGTAGGGTGAGCACCAAATGGGAAGCATAAGGTACCCAGTAGGTATCATAGGCTGACTGGGCACATATAAAGTAAAAGAGCAATAGCAGACAGAATAGTAGTAAATGGTCACGGCAATCAATGATAAAGTACACAGGAACTAGCCCAGAGGGAAGACAACAGAAAGCAACAAGCACGGCTAGCAAATAGAATATATACATGGCAAACAAAGGTGAAAGTAGTAATGATGCACCTGGGATCCTCGCAATGACAGTATATATGCATAAGTCTAGAAATGGACGGTATATCGGTAACCTCAAGTATAAGGAATGGGAGAGAAGTGTAAAGTAGACATGCTCGGAAATAATAAACAGTAACCACACTAATCATAACAAACAGTCACCAAAAGCCCCGTTGTAACCAAGCTCTAACCACACTAATCACAACAATCTCGTCCAATCTCCAATAGCCTCGCTGTAACCAAACTCTAACCACTCTAATCACGACAATCTCATTCCAGAAACTAACAGCTCCGCTGAAACCAACCTCACACTCAAGACAGAAGTAATGTGATAAGACTCTACCTATAGTCCCTCGGCCACCCATACAACCAAGGAACGCAAATAAGTGAAAACAAACCCTCCAGCATCCCATACGACTGGAGAGTACAATCAACAATCAACAGACAAGGGTGGTACCTCACGCAGATGAATGATCTGATGCCATGCTAAGTAAAAGTGATCAAAGTATCGTATGTCACCCGCTTTCAGTGACTTATAAGGCCCGGAAGATGGGATCCATGGAAGGTCCCACCCGTATACCACTACTACACCATATACCCTTCCTTCGGTACCCGCAGCTCACAGTTTCTGGTCCAGAACGGCAAGGTCCATGGAGACCCCCGACCAACATACTAAATGCCCCGCATCCTCAATATAATCCCCAAGTAAAGCTGCCTGGAGGGTATCCAGGTCTAAAACAGTAAGCCCAAAACCTCTAGTACTCGGCCCCGCCTAGTCCAGCAACACCCCGGATGTTGTAGTATAAAAGTAGGGCACCCAAACCTGTCAAGCCCAGAAAAGTGGAACTATTGATAAATGGTCTTTTAAAATATTCCTTCCTCCAAGAAGATCCACAAGACAAGTCAAAACCATTTCCAAATCATTTTCATAAAAAACGAGCCCCCCGGGCCGTGCAAAGTTTAGAAAATAGTTCCAGAAGGCCTGAATCCAAAACAATAGTAAACATGGGAAAACCTTTCTATGTGCATGTAAATGGCATGATCAAACACACAATAGCGGCCCCGCATCTCCCAATTAACCTATCGGCCCTGCACAGGCTCCAAATCTACTCTACAAGCATAACAACCTAGAAGGGTATTCTATGTCCGGGACTTACGAACATTTCCAATGATCACACTGTCTATGTTCTAGAGTCAACAAGGCCTCACAGGGTTACAAGGGTAATAATATCAATTAGCAAGAATTCTACACACAACGGAGGAAAGAAATGGGATGGATCATGAAGGAGCGGTCAATGTCTGTTGCACCAACCTAATAACCCAACCCAAGGAAGCCAACTAGTAAACTTTTACCCAAAATATGCAAAGTCTAGGGAGTTTAGCCGTAACCTACCTGTCGTCCGACAACAAGCTACAGGAACGACGATATCTGAGGCCGAGCTGCTCCGAGAAGCTCCGAACAACAAATTCACGAATAAGAAGTTAAGACGACTCTAACGATACCCATATTGCTACAATTGTAGCCGGATCGATATTCGGGTCAAAAGTGGACTCGCGGGCCCACAACCTGAAACCAAAAACAAAAAGAATCACGACGACCCCAACGGTGCCAAGAGGGCATGCTCCAAATTTGAGCACAAATGGCCAAGGAAATAGGCGTCAAAACAGCCTGCATAGGTTGGGGTTTAAAGAATGGAATTTCGCAAATAAAATGGATATTGAGCGCGAAATACTTACCACAAAGACGGAATTCCATCCAACACGAAGAATTCACCACCCCAACGAGCATGCACAACCCGTAAGGCAGCCACTACAATAAAATCCCAAGCTTGGGATGAGGGCATCAATGGAGGATTTAAGAATTTCAAAAGAAGAAGGAGCTTACCAAACGACGTAGAAGCGCGGAAAATCCATATACAATCGACTACCCAAGGCTTAGAATCAATATGGAGTAATTTGTTGCAGAGAAATCATAGTTTTAGAGTGAGAAGGTGAGAGAAACAATGCTAGAAAAATGAACTTTCAGCTATTTATAGCTGTTGGAAAATGGCCAGTGCCAACAGTGCTGAAGGGAGGAAGACTCCTTGGTGCTATTGCGCTAGGAGGGCGCGATTGCACTGAAGGTTTGCAGGCGCGGAGGCGTGATCGCGCTAGCCTTGGCGCAATTGCGCTGAAGGCTGGCCTGTAACTAATTTTTTGCAACTTTTTGAAAACTCCACGGGGTGTTTTGGGCATAATTGGAAACCGATATTCAAAAACCAATTATGCTAACAGAGTGGAAACGATGCTCAGGACTGAATGGAATTAACGAAACTTCCATACAAGGTCGTTTCGGAGAAATGTTGACCAAAATCATCCCTAACAAAAAGGAACTCAAGGGATCAAAATGAGTCTGGCTCACTCAGAACCCGAACCAACCACCTTCCTAGCCCAAACTAAACATTTCGGAGATGATGGAGTCGTCGGATTTTGAATCTCACCCAAAGTTACACTTTCAATTCCAAATAGCCTGAAAACTGAGAAAACCGCACAAAATCCACACTGGAATTTCTCAGGCCTCAACTAAATGTCCACCTAGACCAAACTCATCGCTCCAGAGCTAACAGAACAATTAGAATTCAATTCCGAGTACGTTAGCTAAGAATGATGACCAAAGTCAATGATATTCTAAGTTTAGGCTCTAAAACAGTCAAACGACCAAAATAACAAAACGAACGGCCAGGGCACCGACCCACCGGTCCCAGCAAGCCATAAATGACTTGGGGCCGCTACAGGAAGGCTATAATAGTGCATTAAATGCATAAATCAAAAGATGACAGAAAGGGTCATCACACAAACTAATTCCCGTAGCCTGGTATGGTTAGTATTGGACTACTACCTAACTGATATGCACAATAAGCAGAAATAAGAAAAAGTAGAATATACAGATAGAACAAAGCGAAAGAAACAACCTGAATATATATAAACCAGGAAACTACACCAACCCCAAGACTAGGTATCGATAGTACAAAAGCTTCTAATAGAATACAAGTGCTAGAAATAACAAAATAGAATATACAACTATCTCTAAAAGTACAAAGAGTAACAGTTCCAAAAAATGAGATATGGTAAATCCCCGGTCGTGAGGTGCTCACCCTAGTCCCAAATATCTAACGCTGCATGATTCTCCACGCAATAAATGGTGAAAGCTCACACTAATTTTTTCACCAAAAAGATGTAGAATTGTAGTATGAGCACCAATTGCTAAGCAATGGGTACCTAGTATGCATTATCGGTCGACTGAGCGTATATAAGATATAAAAACACTAAGTAGTAGATAGCAAGAAAATAGTCACCCAAGCAATAAAGAAAAGCACAAGGGAACTAGCATGAAGAATAGTCAACCAAGAGTTATAAGCATGTAATGCTAGCACAGAAGATATACATAAGACAGAAACACATGTTAAAGAAAGAAGAAAGCACATGGAATCCTTGCAATAACAATATATATAAAGAGAGAGTTTAAGGAGAAGGGCGGTGTACCGGTAACTTCAAGTTAACAAAAGAAGGAAGGGAATCAATTAACATACTCAACTAGAAGCAATAAAATTAACAAAATCATACTAAAAACCCAACTTCAAGATAAGCATAGACATCAAAACAATCCCTCAAGTGCAGCCCTAGGATAGAATAACTAAGCAGCAGAGAACCGAGATCCTCTAATCAATAACCATGATAGATAATAGAATCTGGTAACCCACAACTGTTTAGAAGGCCACAAACCAGTGCCTCAATAATATAGGACCCACTAGCCTCTCAGTAATCATAGTCCAAATAATCATGGCCTCAACAGGCTAGAAATGACTAATCCATCAATATCCAAAGGCCATAACAAGCTCTACAGTATGAAAGGAATAATATAATCTACCTACAGTCCCAGCGGCCGCCAATACAACCGAGGAATGCATTCAAGTGAAAATAAAACCTCCAGCTGCCCATACAACTGGAGCATACACTAAGCACACATCAAATATGGGTGGAATCAGAATACAATATGTATGATAATGATGATATGATAGAACCAGGTGTGATAGTAGTGCCGTATGTTACCCCTTTTGGTACCTAGAAGGCCCAATAGAGGCAGGATCCATAGAAGGACGTGGCTCGTATATCTCAACTTTACTATATACCCCTCCTCCTAGCACACTCGTCGGCCCATAGCCATGTGCCCAGGAATGACTAAGTCCATAGAGGTCTACTCATAGACCATATACTAAAACTGCAGAATCTCAAAAAAATTAGAACCTCGTAGTACATGCCCAAAATTGAACTGGGTTAAAAACAGTAGCTAAATCTCAATAACCCTTATAAAGGGTGTCCAGAGAATATCCGGGTCTATATCAGTAATCAAGTCTCAAAATCCCTAAACAGGGTGCCTGGTACGTATTCGGGTCTAAATATGTAGAAAACTATGTCAAGAACTACGGCATAGCTGATCCAAGTATCAGTATGAAAGCCAGTGATAAAATCATCGTAATATTCCCTCTACTCCAAGAGGTTTCATAAAAGTCAGTACCAAAACTCTTTCATAATTATTTTACCAAAAATGGGCCCTCGAGGCCATGCAAAGTTTAGAAAATCATTTATAGTGGCCCGAAGCCAAATCATTAGTAAAACTTGCAGAAAATCCTTCGCATGAATGATATGCTCGCAAATAATAGATTAGCCCAAAATGACTCACAAACATTCCTATCGGCCCTGCACAGGCACAATCGGTTCTACAACACTGATATCCAGCCTAAGCAATATAACAATGTCTGAGACTCGCATATATTCCTAAATATCCAACTGTTTATGGTCCCGAGGCATATACAAAGGCCACATAGGGACACAAGGATAATATAGCAATACTACATGAATACTATAATCAATGTATGAAATAAACGGATAGAAAAGGCGGACAAGGTCTGAGAGTACCAACCTAGAAAACCAACCCAAGGAAGCTAATTAATGCTGTTATAGCTTATATACGCAGAGTCTAGGTATGGAAAGCCATAACCTACCTGTCGTCCGACGACTAGCTGTGGGAAAGTGTCGCCCAAGCTCAAACTGCTCTAAGAATCTCCAATTTGCTAAAACAATATCAACACAATAATCTACGTGTCAAAATGAAATAAATAATACCCATAATGCTATACACATAATCGGGTCGAAATTCGGGTCACCGGAAGGCCTATAGGCCTGCAACCCAAGGCTAGAAACAAAAAACACTCATGTTTTGTCTACCTTTCGGAGAGAACATGCTCAAAATTTGAGCGAAAACGGACATCAATTGGGGCTCAAAACAACCCACAAATCAAGAAATTACAAAGGGGAATTATTGGAGGAAAATGGAATTAAAGAGAGGATTTACCCATTTTAGAAGCCACTAAACGTTAAAGGATCGTCAAAATATTACCCTCCAATCAGTTGGGATGAAAAACTATGGAAAATGGAGGTTTTATGAGTTTTAGAAATAGAGAATCGCCCAAGAGAAGTTGGAAAATGAATTGGAGAAAAAGGGTTTTATAAATGTTGCAAGCCGATGCCATGCCTACGCGGCCATAGTTCTGCCTACACGGCCATATGTATGCAAGCGGCACAGGCATACGCGTAGGCCAGTAGCTGGCTATCACGCACGGGGACAAGCCATTGTGTATGCAGCAACGCGCACGCGGCCAGGTGCTTCCTAGGTGATGGCCAAGAAATGGGGAAGCTAGTCATGCTCTTATGCATAGGTGGCACTGCCCACGCGTAGACATAGGCTTGCTTGTTCCATGACAGCAACCAGCTGCCAACAACTATGCCAACTTAGAATATAACTTTGATGGACCTTCTAGAATGTATCTGGGGTCCCGTGAACACAAATGAACTAAGCTATTCAACTAGAAACGGCATTCCAGATCCAATGGAATTGACCAAAATCCCATCGGAGGTTAATTTAATGAAAAGTGGGCCTCACGCCCAAAATTGTCATGCCCTGAGGTTACCACCTAGACGTAACATGGGACTTGGGACCACAAGCACCCCAAGCTAACCCTTGATCATAGCATTCTCAAGCATAACAAAAGATAAGAGGAAGCATAATAGATAAAGTCGTAATAACATAAATGGATAATCAAGTCAAAAAGGAATACAAGATCATAAGAAGGCTCAAATACTGTCTTTGTCTGAAAATCCTCTACTTATGACATAAAGAGTTGCTAGGACAAGAACCTAGCAAACTCGAAGTATTCAAATGAAAAGCTAACACAAGCTAATAACATGACTAGTCCTCGACCTAAGAGGACTCACCAATAGCTGACAGATAGAGTGGCCTGGCAGCTCTAGCCACGTGTTAGGGAAGGGACTCCTTAATTTACATCATCAAAGGATACAGCACAAGATATGTGTCAGTACTATAGGATGTACCGAGTATGTGAGCGATACATGAACATGATAAACAGTTTAAAACATGATGAGTATGCTTTAATAATCAAAATCATACTTTAAAAGTAAAACTGGATGCAATTTACTCTGTAAAACACCATAATCATAAACAAGAGTCTAAAATGTGAATAAGAGGCAAGTACATTTTTAAAGCATAAACTATTTTTTTGGGAGATTATCTAACCGACATAGACCATGTGAGCTACATGGAATCCGATGTATACGCCCCATTGAGAGGACCCAATATACCTTGCCAGGGTATAAAGTCATGACTGTGGCTTGATCACTAAAATTGATGCCCAACAGAGGGGACTTGTAAACCTACGGGGGCACGTAGTTCTGGGACTAAGGGTATTCTCACCTGGTCCAACTTGGTGCTAAATACTACTCCCAAAACATACTTATAGCTCATATAGTACAGGACCATATCTAATACCAAAACTAATCATAACTGGTGACATATCTGATGTCAAAACTATTGAAAAGCAATAAGACATATCTGAATGGCATGCAATTGAAATCATACATCAAAAGACTTAGCATTGCCATAATTCAAAACATACTTTTCCTTTCTAAATTCATACTTGAAGAATTTGGCATGCAATTTCATAAAGTACATAAGGTCATGATATCTAATCATGTCAAATTTCTCTTGAAAACATGCAATTCAATGGAATCATGTTAGAAATCAACTTTAGAGCTTGGGCTTTTGAAACCAATGAAGGAATCATAATCAAATCATAATTAAGCAATAAGAAACCATGAATTTAAGCATAGAAACTGATTTCATAAATTTTTCCCAATTTAGATCAAAATCCTAATTTCACAAGCTCATGATGTAAAATAAAAATTGGGGGTTTTGGGCACAAGGGTGAAAGGAACCCATTGTTGAGTACCCATATACCTTGATTGAAGATAACCCACTTGAATTGGAAAGACTCAGGAGGCTTGAACTTGGAGCTTGAGACTTGAAGCTTGGAGAAGAATTTCCCTTTTTGGGAGGAGAGTGAAGTAATGAGAAGGAACTTAGGCTAATGAGGGTGGAAACCCTTCTTGAAATAGTCAAAACAACATCAGTTAGGAGTTAAAAGAGTGGGTAATGACTAAAATACCCTTGGGACATATTTAAGAAAATCTGCAAAATGGTCAGTTTCAGGGACCACGGGTCATCGTTTGGACTACGACCCGTGGTTCAAGCTCGTGGTACTTAGCCAACTAATCAGGCTGCAAAAGCACTTCTACGGGTCAATAGGATGGACCCGTAGAATGAACGATGGATAGAAATTTGGAGTCGTGGTTTATGGGGACCTAGCTGGTCCTTGGTCAAACCACGAGTCAGGACTACGGTTCGTCGTTTGGACGATGAGTCATAGAGTTGAGTTGTCATTTCAGAGGGACTTGCCAACCCTCTGTTATGAGTTTCACGAGTGGACAGGATGGACCTGTGGTTTGAACCACGGTCCATATAACAAACTTGTGGTTCCAGACCAGAGGCTGAATCAACCAAAGGGAATCACATTTCCATTCCACGACCCGTGGTTCAAACCACGGTCCGTGGTTTGGACCCGTCCTTTCTGAAACATGAAATTTTTCTGAGATTTTAACTTAGATAGCTGGTTTGATTTCCGGGGTGTTACAATATCTCCCCCTTGGGATCATTCGTCCTCGAATTAAGACTAAACAAGGGAAAACTGAAGAGAAAACAGCCCAACCAGCAATAGAACATGGAAACCAAAGAGTAAGCATAAAAACTGAACTTTTCAACTTAAGAACATGATAAACTAACTTCGTAAAACATGGATGCATGCTAGAATCATGAGAGGAACTGATGGAATAGGATTGGAGGAACATACTAAGGATAAAACTATTACCTCAAGCTGGAACAAAATCAGAAGGAAAGAGATGGGGATATTTGGCCTTTATGGCCTCTTTCGCTTCCCAAGTAGCTCCTTCAACAAGCTAATTTCTTCAAAGAACATTTATCGAAGCAACTTCTTTGTTTCTCAACCTCCGCATCTGATGATCAAGGATATCTACGGGAACCTTCTAATATGTGAGACTATCTTTCACACCCACATCCTCTAAAGGGACAATCAAGCTCGGATAACCAACACACTTCTCCAACAAGGAAACATGGAAAACGGGATGAACCGCTTCCAACTCTGATGGCAAATCCAACTCATAAGCAACCTTACCAACCTTCCTCAAAATCCGATAAGGACCTACAAAATGGGGACTAAGCTTCCCCTTCTTGCCAAATCTCATCAGACCCTTCATGGGTGACACCTTTAGGAAAACCCAATCATCAACTTTAAATTCCAACTCCCTTCTCCTCACATTCGCATAAGATTTCTGTCGACTCTGAGCGGTCTTCAACCTTTCCCTAATGAGCTGAACCTTCTCCATAGTCTCATGAACCAAATCTTGACCAATCAAGGCTGCCTCACCTACCTCAAACCAACCAATAGGAGATCTACACCTCCGGCCATAAAGTGCCTAATATGAAGCCATGTGGATGCTAGAGTGAAAGTTGTTGTTGTAGGCAAACTCGATAAGAGGTAAGTAATCATCCCAATTACCTTTGAAATCAATAACACACGCTCTCAACATATCCTCCAAAGTAAGAAAGTATGCTCTGCCTGGCCTTCTATCTGAGGGTGAAATGTTGTGCTAAGCTTCACCTGGGTACTAAGACCTTTCTGAAACGATCTCTAAAACTGAGATGTAAACTGAGGACATCTATCAGAAATGATAGACAAGGGAACACCATGCAATTGAACTATCTCCCAGATGTAGAGTCTAGCATAATCGTTTGTTGAATCGGTAGTCTTAACAGCCAAGAAGTGCGATGACTTGGTCATCTGGTCGATAATCACCCAAATGGAATCATGCTACCTTCGAGTATGATGCAAACTAGTAATTAAGTCCATATTGATTGCTTCACATTTCAAACTGGGAAGGTGAATATCTTGAATCATGCCACCTGGCCTTTGATGCTCCACCTTTACTTGTTGACAGTTGGGATACTTAGCCACAAACCCGGCTATGTCCCTCTTCATACCATTCCACCAAAAGACTTCCCATAGATCACGGTACATCTTAGTAGCACCCAGATGAATGGAATATCTAGAACTGTGAACCTCAGCTAGAATCTGCTATCTCAACCCATCTACATCTGCCACACATAAGCGACCCTGATAAAGAAGCACACCATCTCCTTTTTGGGAGAAAACCTCCACCCGCTGTTGATGAACTGCACCATTAAGCTAAAGTAGAATGGGATCCTTGTCTTGTTTTGCCTTCACCTCAGCTACCAAAGATGATTCAGCACCATTTTGTACAATCACACCACCTTCTGTCGAGTCCATAAGGCAAACTCCTAACCGAGATAGCCTATGAACCTCTTTAACAAGTTGCTTCTTTCTTTGTTCGACTGAAGACATGCTACCCATCGACAATCTACTAAGTGCATCCGCCACAACATTGGCCTTACCCGAATGGTAAAGCACACTCATGTCATAATCCTTAAGAAGCTCAATCCATCTCTTTTGTCACAAATTCAATTCCTTCTTAGTGAACACATATTGAAGACTCTTATGATTGGTGAATACATCCACATGAAACCCATACAAAAAATGTCTCCAAATCTTCAAAGCAAAGACCACGGCGGCCAACTCAAGATCATGAGTAGGATAGTTCTTCTCATGAGTCTTAAGTTGTCTCAAAGCATAAGCAATCACCTTACCACGCTGCATCAGAACACAACCCAAACCAATCCTAGAAGCATCACAATACACAACAAAATCATCTAGGCTCTCGGGTAGAGCTAACACTGGTGTTGTGGTCAATCTAGTCTTTAATTCCTGAAAGTTCTTCTCACACAAGTCGAACCACTGAAATTTTACCTTTTTCTGAGTCAATCGGGTCAAAGGGGCATCAATGGAAGAAAAACCTTCCACAAACCTCCTATAGTAACCACCCAAACCCAAAAAGCTCCTAATATCAGACGGGGAAGTAGGTCTAGGCCAACTTTTTACTACCTCGATCTTTTGAGAATCAACTCGGATACCATCACTAGTCACAATATGACCCAGAAAGGTAACTGACTTCATCCAGAACTCACATTTGCTAAACTTAGCAAACAATTGTCTATCCTTGAGAGTTTGCAACACAACCCTCAAGTGGTCTGCATGCTCCTCCTCACTCCGAGAGTAGATGAGGATATCATCAATGAAAACAATCACAAACATATCCAAATACTTCTTGAACACACGGTTCATCAAATCTATAAAAGCTGCAGGATCATTTGTTAGACCAAAAGACATCACAACAAATTCATAATGACCATATCGAGTTTTGAAGGCTGTCTTTGGAATATCACACTCTCTAACATGAAGTTGTTGAAAATTAGATCTAAGGTCGATCTTGGAGAAGAAACTAGCACCCTGAAGTTGGTCGAACAAGTCATCAATCCTAGGAATGGAATATTTATTCTTGATTATGACCTTGTTCAACTAACGATAGTCAATACACATTCTAAGAGAACTATCTTTCTTTCGAACAAACAAGATTGGGTAACCCCATGGAGAAATGCTAGTCCTGATGAAGCCCATATTGAGAAGATCCTTCAACTGATCTTTCAACTCTTTGAGTTCAACGGGAGCCATTCTATAGGGAGGAATAGAGATAGGATTCGTATCTTAGAGAAGATCTATCCCAAAGTCTATCTCCCACTCAAGAGGGACTCCGGGAAAATCCTCGGGAAACACTTCTGGAAACTAATTTACAACAGGGACAGACTGAAGAGATGGGGTTTCGGACTCCGTGTCCATAACCCATACTATGTGATAAACATACCCCTTTGAAATCATCTTCCTAGCCTTAAGATAAGATATGAAATGACCTTTCGAAGAAGGGGGACTACCTTGCCATTCTAAAACAGGTTCATTAGGAAACTTGAAACTAACCACACGAGTACGACAATCAATAGAGGCATAACAAGCATACAACCAATCCATACCAAGAATGACATCAAAATCACTCATCTCCAACCCTACTAGATCCGCTGAAATGACTCTATGGAGGACTGAGATAGGGCAATTTTGATTGATTCTTTCGGCTAGGACTAACTCACCAGCAGGAGTAGATACACAAAAAGTTTCTAAAAGCTGATCTGGACAAATCTCAAACTTACAATCAACATAAGGGGTTATAAAAGATAAGGAGGCACCGGGGTACAACAAAACATACACATCAAGAGAGAAGACTTTTAATATACCAGTAACCACATCTGGAGAACTCTCCTGATCCTGACGGGAGGACATAGCATAAAGACGGATCTGGCGCTAACCACCAGAATTAAAAGCTGTGCCCTGCTGGGCTGGTCTACCTCCTGAAGCTGCTGGGGTAGGCTGAGCCCTACCTCCCTGTCCCTTCCTAGCTAAAGGGCAATCCCTAATATGATTCCCAGTTTGACCACACCCAAAACAACCGTCTCTACCAGCCAAACACTCATCGGGGTGATTCTTCCCACACTTGGTACAAACGGGGAAAGAAGGCCCATTTGCACCACCACCCTGAGCATAAGAGCCTGCACCTCTACTGGACTAATCATGGTGGGGCCTAAATGTCACCCCCGAGGTTACCCCCTAGATGTAACACGGGACTTACAACCACACGGATCCCAAGCTAACCCTTGGTCATAGCATTCTCAAGCATAACAAAGATAAGCATAGTAGAAACACCATAAATAAAGCCAAAATAAGAAGCATATCACGGATAAAGAGTCGAGTATGGCATACAACTCCAAAAGCCATCCGAATATAACTATGTCTGAAAAGCCTCTAATCTAGCATAAAAGTTGATGGGACAATAACCCAACTAACTCGAACATCTGAAAGAAAGAAGACAAAGAACTAGGGTAAGGTCCAGCCCTCGGCCTATGAGGACTCACCAATAGATAAGTAGTGGTGGCCGGAACTCTAGCCACGGGACTGGGAAGGAACACCTGGATCTGCATCGTGAAAGGATGCAGCGCAATATGCGTTAGTACTATGGAATGTACTAAGTATGTAAGCAATGCATAAACATGAAGAAAATATGTTAAATATACTTAAATAACTAAAATCATTCTTTTAAAGATAAACTGAAATCAATGACTCTAATACTTCCTTTAAACTAAAACATAACCATGAGTAATAAGTCTGAAATCTGAATAAGAGTCAAATGCAAGCTTAAAAAAATAAATTGTTTTCTCGTGGGAGATTCTCTAACTGACATAGACCATGTGAGCTACATGAAATTCGATGTATCCGCCCCATCGAAAGGACCCGATATACCTTGCCATGGTATAAAGGCATTACTTTGGCGTGATCACTAAAACTGATGCCCAACAGAGGGGACTTAAGACTTACGGGGGCACGTAGTTCTGGGACCTTGTGGGTACTCTCACCCTATCCAGCTCGATGCTAATACTACTCCCAAAACATACATATAGCTCATATAATACTTGGGCATATATGATTCCAAATCTGTTTGAAAGCACAAGGGTATATCTGATACTATGCAATTCACTTAACTTAGGTGGACATATCTAGATACCAAACCTTTCTTTAAACTTAGGGAAATATCTGATGTGTAAAACTGTTGGAAAAGCATAAGGACATATCTGATGTCATGCAATTCAAAAGTCATGAATCTTAAAGCTTTTCAAGACCATAATTCAAAATATACTTTTCTTGCTAAATTCATACTTAAAGAATTAGTCATGCAATTTCATAAATACATAAAGGTTATGATATCTAATCATGCTAACTTTCTCTTAAAAATATGTAAATTCATAGTTTCATGCTAGAAATCAACATTCATGCTTGGGATTTTAAAACCATTGAGAAAATCACAATCAAATCATGAGTGATCAAGATAAAACCAAGAATTTTAACATAGAAACTGATTTCATAAACTTTCCCCACATTTAGATCAAATCCCTAGTTTCATAACTTCATAATTCAAGTTAAGACTTGGGGATTTTGGGCACAAGGGTGAAAGGAACCCATTGTTAAAAACTCACATACCTTGATGGAAGATTACCCACTTGATTGGAAAAGAATTAGGAGACTTGACTTGAAGCTTGGAGACTTGAGCTTGAGAGAAACTTTCCTCTTTGAGTGAAGAATGATGAACTTAAGAGGGACTTAGGGTAATATGGGTGAAAACCCTTCTAAAAGTAGTCAAAATGAATTCACTTAATGCATAATAGGGTGGGAAAAGACCAAAACACCCTGAACTTAACCTTAAGAAAAGCTGGAAATTTGCGAAGTCAGTGACCACGGCTTAGGACGACGGTCCATCGTCCAGAAGGACGGACCATCAAAGGGATCCGTGATTCTTTGACTAAAAATTTAAATTACTAGAAATGCACTCCACGAGTCCAATGACTGTCTATTCTTTGAAAATATGGATCATCTTGTTGACTCGTCATTTGCCTTAGGGAAAATCTGTCCCTCTGAACTCAGGGACTACGGTTGGGAATGACGAACCGTCGTCTAGAAGGATGAGTTGTCCTTCAACTCGTCATTTCTGGCACTAGTAAAATAGGTTTCTGAACTTAGGAAGACGAGTACCAGTAAAGATGAGAAGATGGTCCATCGTCTAAAAGGACGGACCGTTCTTGGACTCGTCATTTCTGGGACACTTTGAGGGGTCTTCTGGAAATTGGACGACGGGTGCAAAGGACGGGCCCGTTCTTTCAAATGAAGGATCGTCGTCTGAGCCATCATCCCTGGAAACTTGAAATTTTCTGAGATTTTTAACTTAGATAGCTGGATACATGCACGGGGTGTTACACTGGAGGCCTGAGAAGGAGTACTGGCAAAAGAATGAACGGGCCCTGATGATCTTTTCTAAAAGGAAGAGCGATGTCCTCCCCCGAACTTCTGATGGCTAAATCCCGAACCCTCAGATCTAGCTCTTTTGTTCTCCCTTGCCATCTCCCTAAGCTTGTCACCCTCAATCTGATGGGCATGAATCATGAGTCAGGAAATTTTCACATCACTCATCAACAAGGCAGACCTACACTCTTTCTTCACCATATCAGAAACCCCATATATGAACTTGCTCGTTTGATCATGCGGGTCCGCTACCATGGAGGGAGCATATCTAGACAACTGAGTGAACTTCAGACTATACTCTTGAACTGACATTGACCCTTGTCTCAAGTTCACAAATTCCTCCACCTTTGCTTGCCTCAACTCTCGGGGAGAGAATCTATCAAGGAAGGCCCTCTCAAAACACTCCAAAGTCATGGGGACTGCGTCCCTCACCCTAGCCTCCTTCCATTACGTGAACTAAATATGAGCTACATCCTTGAGTTGATAGGATGCAAGCTCAACACAATCAACCCCAACCACTTGCATAACTTTGAAGATCTTCTTCACTTTATCAATAAAGTTGAGGGGGTCCTCACTCACTTTCAAACCCCAAAATTTGGGTGGGTTCATTCGGACGAAGTCACGAGCTCGGGCCGCTACCCCACCTTGAGGATGAACTGTGGAAGGAGCCTGCTGATTGGCCTGAGAGGCTAAGGACTGGGCTATCAAATGGATGTCATTTCTAAAATCCTTATTCGTGAGATCGGGGACCGAAATGGGAGGAGAAACATTCCGAGCGGCTCGAGGAGGCATAGCACATCGAAGAGGTATAATCTGAAACGTACAAGATAAGGATTAGAGGAACATTAGAGTTAAGCTCTATCGCATGAGGTGATCATGAAAGAAGTGAAGTTTTCTAAGATACATCATATCTTCCCTCTCATATGTGTGGCGCGCTGTACACACATGAGGGAGACTCTACTCGATGCGGCTTTCAGACATCCTAGGACTCTTGAACCTGAGGCTCTGATACAAAGTTTATCACGCCCTGAGGTTACCCCTAGATGTAACACGGGACTTGGGACCACAAGTGCCCTAAGCTAACCCTTGGTCATAGCATTCTCAAGCATAACAAAAGATAAGCGGAAGCATAATAGATAAATTCGGAATATCATAAATGGATAATCAAATAAAATAGGAATACAAGATCCATAAGAAGACTCAAATACTGTCTATGTCTGAAAAGCCTCTACTAATGACATAAAGAGTTGCTAGGACAAGACCCTAGCTAACTCAAAGTACAGAAATAAAAAGCTAACACAAGCTAATAACATGACTAGTCCTTGACTTAAGTGGACTCATGAATAGCTGACAGATAGAGTAGCTTGGAAGCTTTAGCCACGTGCCTGGGAAGGGACTCCTGAATCTTCATCATCAAAGGATGCAACACAAGATATGCGTCAGTAATATAGGATGTACCGAGTATGTGAGCGATGCATGAACATGATAAACAGTTTAAAACATGTTGAGTATGCTTTAACAATCAAAAGCATACTTTAAAAATAAAACTGGATGCAATTGACTCTATAAAACACTATAAGCTGAAAACATGATCATAAATAAGAGCCTGAAATATGAATAAGAATCAAGTACATTTTTAAAGCATAAACTATTTCTTTCTCTAATCGACATAGACCATGTGAGCTACATGGAATCCGATATATATGCCCCATCGAGAGGACCCAATATACCTTGCCAGGGTATACAGGCATGAATGTGGCATGATCACTAAAATTGATGCCCAATAGAGGGAACTTGTAAATTTGCGGGGGCACATAGTTCTGGGACTAAGGGTATTCTCACTCGGTCCAACTCAGTTCTAAATACTACTCCCAAAACATACTTATAGCTCATATAATACTGGGCAAATGTGATTTCAAAACTAATTATAACTGGTGACATATCTGATGTCAAAACTGTTGAAAAGCAACAAGACATATTTGAATGGTATGCATTTCAAATCATACATCAAAAGACTTAGCATAGCCATAATTCAAAACATACTTTTCCTTTCTAAATTCATACTTGAAGAATTTGGCATGCAATTTCATAAAGTACATAAGGTCATGATATCTAATCATATCAAATTTCTCTTGAAAACATGTAATTCAATAGAATCATGCTAGAAATCAACTTTAGAGCTTGAGATTTTAAAACCAATGAAGGAATCATAATCAAATAATAATTAAGCAATAAGAAACCATGAATTTAAGCGTAGAAACTGATTTCATAAATTTTTCCCAATTTAGATCAAAATCCTAATTTCACAAGCTCATGATGTAACATAAAAATTAGGGGTTTTGGGCACAAGGGTGAAAGGAACCCATTGTTGAGTACCCATATACCTTGATTGAAGATAACCCACTTGAATTGGAAAGACTCGGGAGGCTTGAACTTTGAGCTTGAGACTTGAAGCTTGGAGAAGAATTTCACTTATTGGGATGAGAGTGAAGTAATGAGAAGGAACTTAGGCTAATGAGGGTGAAAACCCTTCTTGAAATAGTCAAAATGACATCATTTAGGAGTTTAAAGAGTGGGTAATGACTAAAATACCCTTGGGACATATTTAAGAAAATCTAGAAAATGGTCGGTTTCAGGGACCACGGGTCAGTTCTACGGGTCATCGTTTGGACATGACCCGTGTTTCCAGCTCATGGTTCTTGGCTAACTAATCAGGCTACAGAAGAACTTCTACGGGTCAACAGTACGGACCAGTAAAATGAACGACAAATCGTCATTTGGAGTTATGGTTTTTGGGGACCTAGCTGGTCCTTGGTCAAACCACGAGTCAAAACTATGGTTTGTCATTTGGACGACGAGTCGTAGAGTTGAGTCATTATTTCAGAGGGACTTGCCAACCCTCTGATTTGAGTGCCATGAGTGGACAGGATGGACCCATGGTTTGAACCACGGTCCGTAGAACCAACTCGTGGTTCCAGACCAGAGGCTGAATCAAAAAAAAGGAATCATGGTTCCATTCCATGACCCGTGGTTCAAACCATGGTCCATGGTTTGGACCCGTCCTTCCTGAAACATAAATTTTTTCTATGATCTTATCTTAGATAGCTGGTTTGATTTTCGGGGTTTTACAAAAATCAACCTTTAGGCCAACAATTCCAAAATGGAACCCAAGGGTTGAAATCAAGTCCAGAAGCCTCGAGACCCAACTCAATGGTTCCTCTAGCCTAAACTCGACATTCCAGAGCTAAAAACACTTACAGAATTTTAATTCGAGGCTGTCTTCTTCAAATATTGACCAAAGTCAACCAAATAAGCCAGTTGGCCTTGAACAACAGAACAAGAGAGAATTCTAAGTTGAATAGCTCCCAGATCCCGACCAAAGGTCCACCTAGACTAAAGTCCATGCTCTGGAGCTAATGGAATTGTCAAAATTTTATTCTGAGCAAGATTGCTAAGAATGTTGACCAAAGTCATTGATTTCCATAGTTAAAGCTCTAAAACAGAAAAAAGGCCATAAAGACCCAACAAATGGCCTGAGCACCAAACTACCAGTCCCTGTAAGCCATAAATGACATGAGTCTTCTACATGCAATCTCTAATAGTACAAAGATGGTGAAAATACATAAATGACCAGAAGGGTCATTACATTAATGCCCCTACTCTGTGATTCTGTCACTTTTCTATCAGTAGATTATAGATGTTACTGATGTCCATAACCTAGAACTTGGTGTTAAACTTGCAAGTCTCATCTTGATGCAAAATTCAACCTCCCTAATAGTACCTCTTTGAGACCTATTGAACTCTATCATATTTTTGTATATCTAGTGCGCCTTTTTGATTATATTTTTCAGTTTCGTGAGTCTGGAAAAAGGACAAATGTAGAGTCCAAATCCATCATTCATCAATACTTTAGATATATTATTCTCACTATATATGGTAGTGACAAGCAAAACATTATCATGTATCACCACTTTAAATTGTATCTTGTCTTAGTTGAAAGTGATCTAGTGGTTCCTTATGATGCAGCTGACCATGATGACTAGGTTATCTCCATTTGTTTATGTGGCCATATATGCCTCATTGTGAATATCTATTAGTCTATTGTCAATGTTTATATGGACTCATTAATAATGCCCACATAGATATATAGGCTGGTGTCTTTTCTAGGTGCTTCACAATGGTGTATTTTCGTCAACTACATTTATGCTAAAATTCCTCACCCTCACTCTTTGTGATCATCCATATTCATTTATCTTCTTTTTTAGTTTCTCTTAAGTTAAATCCCTTAGGATATAACATCTCCTTGACTGTGTCATACCATAGTTTGTGTTTGCCTCTGCAACAAACTCCTCCTTTCTAGACATGGCGGGACCATCATCTACTACCAAAGAAAATCTTTATGACACATAGTCATCAAAACAAACTCCAATTTCTTTCTTATGCTCATGAAAGTTGTTGCTTGATTGATAGTGTTAGTATTGTCTTTCATGATGTCCTTACTAGCACACAAGTCTTATTCTCTTTGAATTATGTTGATAGTTCCTTTCTCATGTTTTTATAAGGTATTGTTGTTAACAATTGGTGTAAATATTTGCAAAGTAATCACTTTTTGATCGATCAGATTATGGATCTTGTTTCTCAAGTTGATACATCATTCTATATAACCCATTTCTTCTAGAATGGTATTAATAAAATATATTGGCCATATAGAACCTAGATGTTGTGTTGATACTATTGGCCTCTATTGCTTGGATTAAACCACCCGCTCTCAAATGTTTTAAAAAATATGTCTAGGTCTCAAAAAATAGAGTAAAGATATAGGGAGATTTTCTTTCCAAAATAGGTCAGTTAAGTTCTATGAGTTTCATTTTGGATATTGTTGTGATGTATTTTTGTTATGATTTAGGTATTCATAGGAAGGTTTTGGTATGATTGTTATTGATTATGATTGGTTTAGGGTAGATCTTTGTAGTTTGGTTGAGCATGAAAATTAGGTAGTGGATTATACGTTGTTGTGGGATAGGTTTAAAGATGATGGTTGGAATTGTGTAGAGATGGAGTGACACCCAACATTCCTTCGTGGCCTAAGATTAGGAAAAAATGGACATCGAGCACATCTTCTCTCTTTATCCTAGCAACTTCTATGTTGTCATCTTATGCATTCTTATTTGTAAGATAGGTTATCTTTCCTATATCTTCAGACCAACTTCAATAGCTTCAACCATTTTTACCATCTCAATGATTTTCCCCATCATGTCCATAACTCTCTTATAGTATTTGGGCTTTTGCACCCGTTTCAATATATTAGACAACTCGTCCTTAGTCATTTGTGTTTGTACTTTGGCAGCCTCCTTCCTCCATTGGGAGAATACTCATGGAAATTCTTTATGGCTGTTTGCTTAATTTTATCAAGGTATTATCAGTTAAGGATTTCATTGAGATTGAACTAGAACATCTCAAAAATATATTTGGCCAGTGCTCCTTAAAATCCAATTGGCATAATTCCATTTATGTGAACAATTCTAGAGCTTTTCCACTCAAACCTTGACTAAAAAACATCACTACGTGTAACACCCCGCCCGTTTGAATATTAGATTAACTCATACTTTTTTATTAAGACTAAGAGTTCTTAATTTATAGAAAGGATGTTTTATAAAGTATTCGAATTGCATGATGGTTGTATGTTAAGTTTTGAAGTCAAGTAAGTTACACAATAAAAGTTGGCAGAAGTTATTGTAAATTGCATTAAGAAATTCTATGAAAATTTGGGCCAAATGTCTTAAATATTTTCTCCCAATATATAAAGAGTCATAAGGACTCCAACCTACCAAATCAAAGGTCTACGATTCTAGTTTCCAATGCACTAAATTTTTTATCTATATGACTTTAGAATAGAGAGATATTCATATTTTGGTGAGACTACACAAGCAGACACCTCGAGGTGGGTCAGTGGACCTTTATAAAAAGCTATTCTTCTTTGTTTAAAACAAGAAAATTCACTAAGAAACCTTAGATAATCAGATATAAAGCCCCTAAATCCTCCATGGAAGTTGGTCCTTTCAACTAAAAAGTTTAACATAAATTGCTCTATGTTACGAGCTCATCATTGTGGTATAGTTTTCTCATCAATTTTGACTCCATTTGGTTTTACCAAAAGGAAGAAGGACATGGGATTTATATCTATATATTGTGAGAATCCATTTATTAGAAGGTAAGAGTTCTAAATTCTCAATCCATTCTTAAATTGAGCTTTAGAATCAATTCTGAGGTGAAACTAATTGTTATCGGCATGATTTTCATGTTTTTTTGTCGTGTATTGTTACAGATCATGGTGGATTCTTCTAACAACTTATTTATCTAGGTATTGAAAATATTTTTGTTAAGGAAATCTTCCCTCTACAACCCTCCTTCATAACTCCATGTTCTAGTATCATTTTATAGATTTTGTAGCCATAAAGTGGTGTTTTGGATACCGTAGCTCTGAAAAGCCCCTTTGTCTTGTTATGTTTGGTTATTATTGTTGTGTAATTATGATGTTAAGGTGTTGTAGGTATTGGGGGTTTGTGTGATTCTTATTGGAGTCATGTATGATGATTGATGGATGAAATAACATCAAGTACGTCTTGAAATAGTGCCTTGTGAGCTTGTCTCTTCTTTGAGAGGTGCTTGACATATTGTTGTTAGATTTGGCTGTCGTTTATTATTGTTATTATCCTTATTTTATGTTTTGGATTTGAATAGTTGCAAGTGTGACATTAACATTTTATCTATTATCTATGGCTTGTTCTTAGAACCTTGTTGATTCAAGTAATTATTGCGTTATGATAGGTTGGCCGAGTGTAATGACCCGCCAGGTCATTTTCCATTCTCTGTGCTTTTTCTGCATTTCGAGCATTCCCTTAGCGCCTCTAGGTCATTTATGACATATCAGGACTGACAGTTCAGTGTCCGGGCCATTCGTTAGGTCATTGTGACCATTTCCCTATTTTAGCTTTTAAAAATTGGCAAAACTTTGACTTCGGTCAACTTTCTTGGTTAATGCACTCAAAATCAAATTTTGACAGTTCCGTTGGCTCCAAAATGGGGATTTTGGTCAAACGGGACCATTGGTTTGGGCCTGAGTGCTTCTGGTTTGGTTTTGTATGGCTTTGTGTGTTTTGGAGTCAGTTTGGCTGGTAGGGTTGACTTTGGTCAACATTCAGAGAATATGGCCTCGGATGGGGATTCTATCACCATCGTTAGCTCTAGAATGTTGAGTTTGGGCTAAGGAGGTGGTTGGTTCGGGTTCTAGGTAAGCTGGACTCATTTCGAGCCCTTGAGTTCCTTTTCGTTAGTGTTGACTTGGGTCAACATTTCTCCAAAGCGACCTCATATGGAAGTTTTGTCATTTCTGTTGAGTCTGAAACGTCGTTTCCACTGTGTTAGCATTATTGGTTTTTGAATATCGATTTCCGATTGTGCCCAAAACACCCGTGGAGTTTCTAAAAGTTGCAGAAAATCAATTGCAGGCCAGCCTTCATCGCAATTGCGCCAAGGCCAGCGCGATCGTGCCTCAGTGCCTGTCAAATTTTAGCGCGATCGCGCCCTCCCAGTGCGATTGTGCTGAGGCGCCTGCCTCCCATCAGCGCTGTTGGCGCTGGCCATTTTCCAGCAGCTATATATAGTTGAAAGTTCATTTTTTTAGCCTTGTTTCTCAACTTTCTCACTCTAAAACTCTGATTTATCTCTAACAAATTGCTCCATAATGATTCTAACACTTGGGGAGTCATTTGTCCGTGGATTCTCCGTTATCCTTTGTCCCTTGGTAAGCTTATTCTCCACCTAGACTTTCTTGAATTCCACCATTGATGCCCTCATCCCAAGCTTGGGATTTTGTTGTAGTGGCTGCCTTACGACTTGTGCATGCTCGTTGCGGTGGTGAATTCTTCGTGTTGGCTGGAATTCCTTCATTTCGTTAAGTAATTCTTGCCCAATTTCCGTTTTAATTTCTAAAATTCCATTCTTTAAACCCCAGCCTTTGCGGGCTGTTTTGACCCCTTTTTCCTTGGCCAATTGTGCTCAAATTTGGAGCATGCCTTCTTAGCATCGTTGGGGTCATTGTGGTTTTTTTCATTTTTGGTTTCTGGTTGTAGGCCCCATAGGCCTGCTTTTGACCCAGATATTGACCCGATTACAATTGTAGCAATATGGGTATCATTGGACTCGTCTTGACACATAGTTTATATTCTTGATAGCATGGCAGCTTTCTGAGGCTGTTTGGAAGGGGAAGGCACACGAGTGATGGTTCGTGCTTACAGTTCGGCCCCGAGGTATGATATGGTTTTACTTCTAGACTTAGTTAGTTGGATTATATATATTTATATGTTACTAGAACGTAGGTTGAATCTTAGATAGACTTTAGGCTTAAATCCTGTTTATCATGTTATTTGGCCATTTTGGGTTTTTAGCACTAGGACTGTATGTTACCCTTAGCCTAGGAGCTTGTTTCTTCTGTGTGACTAGTCTAAGACTCTTAGCATGAATTTAGGAGACTTTAGAGGTAGAATAGAGCTTGCCCATTGTTTTCTGCTTTTATTTTCCGCTTTATCGCTTTATTCTATCGTTGTAGATAATTGTGGGCTCGAGGCCATGGATAGGATTTGGATGGATTCTAGGTCAGTTCTCTTATTTTAGAGGGTACTTTTTCCCTGTTTGATCTGAGGGTGTGATTATTCCTCTGCTTGTGAACATTCATACTCATATATCATGGCATATCATTGGTACAGTACGAAAAATGATTTTTTTTAAAGGCTTTTGGGTTTGAAAAGAGGTTTTTCTACTGTTGTGATGGATTTTGATCAAGCTACTTTGAGTATCACCTTGGTTTTTGAGAGGAAAGAGGAAGTACTATTTTCTGTATATAAATTTATAGTCCAATGCGGTATTCCGAACTCCCGATGTGTTATTCTGGGTATTTTACTTTCTCTTTATATACATATTAGTCCGATGCAGTATTTTGGACCCCCAATGCGTTATTCTGGGTATTTTATCGGCTCATATATATATATATGCATAATCCAATGCAGTATTCCGGGTGCCTGATGCGTTATTTTGGGCTTATATTATATTGGATTCATATATCTATCATCGTGCATCGCATTGCATTTGCTTGGGCATGTGGATGGACTCTGGTTTGGCTTGATGTTGTTTCCCTTTCTTTCTTTTTAATTACAGGCATGTCTCCGACTTTATAACTAGAATTAGAAGGATCCTTGTATAGTTAGTTGTTTTCGTGTAATCTATATTTATATATTATTTTTCTGTGCTCGGTTGGCCTATGATGCCTACTGAGTACGCATTGTCTTGGTACTCATACTACGGTCTGCATCTCTTTTTCTAATGCACCACCTAGTACGAGCCACCCTCATTGATCTCCTATCGTTCGAGGCCCGTTACTGTTTGGATTGCGGTGAGCTCCCGATGCTTTGGAGACTATACTTGCTTTCCATCTTGTATTTCTTGTCTATATTTTGTATTTTGGATAGATAGAGGTTATTGTATAGCTACTCCTTGCTTTAGTCACTCTTGTACTAGTGACACCAGGTCCGGGTTGGTGTTTAGGTTGTTTTGTCTTTTCGGTCACTTTAGGGCCATCTTTTGTATATTGTGTATGTTGGTATGTATATATATGCTTTGGCCCTATCTTTTGTTATATCTATCGCTTCTCTTTAGTTAAATTATTATTTACTGCTTTTCGCATGTTTGGGATGGGCTTGTCTAGTGGGGGTTATGTAGACACCATCATGGCCCAATTTGGGGTCGAGACAGAGTGGTATCAGAGCTTTAGGTTCCCGGTCTCACCGATACAAGAGCAAGTGTCTAGTAGAGCCTCGTGGATAAGGTACAATGACGTCTGTATCCTATCTGCGAGGGGCTGTAGGACATTCCTTAGGAAAGGCTTCGTTTTGTTTGATTCTTTATTGTGATTACTTGGTTTGATCAACTCCTAAGTATATTTGTTTCACTCCTTCTCAGATGGTTTGGATGAGATCTTCAGTGAGTGAGAACGAGGCCCATGCCCCTGCAGTTAGAGCCCCGGCCAGGGATGGGGTAGAGGTCAACCCAGAGGTCGAGGCAGGACACGGGTTGTGGCACCAACTCAGGCCTGGGCTAGATCACCGTCACCACAGCCTGAGGTTAGAGCGTATGAGCCAGAGCATGTGGCGCCAGCCTAGCATCCGGCAGGTTTTGTAGCTACCCCAGTTTTACACGACACCTTGGTTCAATTGTTGGGGTTTATTGAGGGTATGACTCCACCAGCCACTTCACCGAGTAGTCCAATTGGTTCTCAGGTTCTAGGTGAGGCTCATACTTCAGCTCAGGCGGCAGCACAGGGTTCAGGAGTGCGGCTTGTTGCTGTGGCTCCCAGGTTTGAGGTACGATCGGTCCCTGCAGTTGCTCCCCCTCTTCCAGTTTTTCCAGTTATGTCTTCTGAGGAGAAGAAGATGCTGGGTAGGTTTTTGAGATTGAGTCCTCCAAGGTTTTCAGGTGCTTCTGGGGAGGATGTGCACGAGTTTCTAACTAGCTTCCATGAGAGGTTACATAATTTGGGGTTAGTTGAGTCTCAAAGAGCCGATTACACCGTATTTCAGCTGGATGGTCTAGCAAAACAGTGGTGGAGGTCATATGTTACTTGTAGACCGGCCAGGTCACCTCCGCTTACTTGGGATCAGTTCTCCGCAGCTTTTCTGGAGAAGTATGTACCACGGAGCATAAGGGAGCGTCTGATGGATTAGTTTGCTGGGATGGAGCAGGGCTCCATGACTGTGTCTGAGTATGAGGCTCGTTTCCACCAGCTGTCAAGACATTCCACTATGATTCTTCCCATCGAGAAGGAGAGAGTACACCAGCTTGTTTGGGGTTTGACCTTGAACCTCCGCTTGGCCACAGAGGGTATGGTAGTGTCGGGTCAGTCTTTTTTGGAGATAGTTGATCATGCTCATACTATTAAGGGGATAGTTCATGAGGCCCAAGGCGGCAGCGATAAAAGGCCCCGCCATCAGTGCCGTTTCAGCGGTTCACAAGGGAGTGGTAGGGGATACTATGGTAGAGGTCAACACCAGCAGTGTTTCCATCTGAGTCGGCTTGTTCAGGTGGCATTACAGATTATTGAGGGTCTGAATAGCAAGAGTCTCATTCCTGCTCCCCGAGGTAGTCATTCAGGGTCTACAGGTCGTGGTGGTCATTCTGATTAGAACAGGATTTCATAGGGGAGTACACATGGTCAAGTTTTTATGAGTGTGGTGAGATAGGCCACTTTGCTAGGAAGTTCCCATCGGTACAGCATCCTAGGCGACATAATCCGTTGGTTCAGGCCCCCGGGGCTCTAGCAACTCCAGCTAGATGCGGTTCATAGGGTAGTAGTGGTGGTCCCTAGGGAACTGGAGGTGGCCCTCAGTCTGGTAGGTAAGGTAGTCGTGGTGGTCGGGGCCACATGTATGCAGTTCTGAGCCAGACAGAGGCTGAGGCTTCAGATGCTATGATCACATGTACAATCTCTATTTGTCATCAGTCTGCTTCTGCTTTGTTTGATCCGAGGTCTATATTCTCATATGTATCTGCATATTATGCTACTTATCTGGGGTCTGCTTGTGAGTCCTTGTCTGTGCCTTTGTGTGTATCTACTCTCGTAGGTGATTCTTTAGTAGTGGATCAGGTGTATCTTGCTTGTGTGGTGACTATCTTAGGGTATGACACCTGGGTTGACTTGGTTATCCTTGATATGGTTGAATTTGATGTGATCTTGGGCATGGATTGGTTGTCTCCTTATCATGCGGTCTTGGATTGCTTCGCCAATACTGTTACTCTTTGGATGCCTGGTATCCCTCCTATTATATGGAAGTGAGCTGATAGTCACATGCCAAGGGGAGTTATATCTTTCCTGAGCGCCCAACAGTTGGTTGGGAAGGGGTGCTTAGCATATCTTGCCTACGTCCATGATAATAGTGCCACCACACCTCCTCTTCAGTCAGTTCCTATGGTTTGTGAGTATTCGGATGTGTTTCCTTCTGATCTTCCAGGTCTTCCTCCTAATCGTGACATTGATTTTGGTATCAATGTCGAGCCGGGCACCAAGCCCATTTCTATTCTGCCATATCGAATGACACCTGCTGAGTTGAGGAGGCTTAAGGATTAGCTCTAGGATTTGTTGAGTAGAGGGTTTATATGGCCTAGTGTGTCTTTGTGGGGTGCTCCGGTTCTGTTTGTGAAGAAGAAAAATGGGTCTATGTGTATGTGTATCGACTACAAGCAATTGAATAAGGTGACAGTTAAGAACAAATATCTGATGCCACGTATTGATGACTTGTTTGATAAGTGATAGGGTGCAACAGTGTTCTCTAAGATAGATTTGAGGTCCGATTATCACCAATTGAATATTAGGGATGAGTACATCTGAAAGACTGCATTTAAGACTCGATACGGCCATTATGAGTTCCTAGTCATGTCTTTTGGGTTGACTAATGGCCCAGCAACATTTATGGAGTTGATGAACTATGTATTCAATGCTTACCTGGATTTATTTGTGATTGTGTTCATTGACGACATTCTGATTTATTCGAGGAGTAGGGAGGAGAATGAGCAACATCTTAGAGTTGTACTTCAGGCTTCGTGAGACCACCAGTTGTATGCCAAATTCACTAAGTGTGAGTTTTGGCTTGATTTTGTGGCATTCTTCGGGCACGTCGTGTCCAAGGATGTGATTATGGTAGATCTGGTGAAGATTGTAGTAGTTCGTGATTGGGCTAGGCCTACTTCCCCTACCGAGGTTTGCAGCTTCATCGGGTTAGCAGGTTATTATAGACAGTTTGTGGAGGGATTTTCTTCCATAGCAACACCATTGACTAGATTGACTCAGAAGAAAATGTTCCCTTCCAGTGGTCAGATGAGTGTGAGGCAAGCTTTCTGAAGCTCAAGGCCTTGTTGACTTCAGCTCCGATTCTTACACTTCTGATCGAGGGTCAGGGTTTCACCGTATATTGTGATGCATCAGGTAATTGTTTGGGTTGTGTGTTGATGCAGCAGGGCCGGGTTATTGCATATGATTCCAGACAATTAAAGGTTCACGAGAGGAACTACCCCACACATGACTTGGAGTTAGCAGCGGTAGTCTTCGCGATGAAGATGTGGAGGCATTATCTTTATGGCGTGCATTGTGAGATCTTTAATGACCATCGTAGTCTTCAGTACATTTTTACCCAGAAGGATCAAAATTTGAGGCAGCGTAGGTGGTTGGAGTTACTGAAGGACTATGACATTTCTATCTTCTATCATCTAGGCAAGGCAAATGTGGTAGCGGATGCCTTGAGCCGGAAGGCGGTGAGTATGGGTAGTTTGGATTTCTTTGCTACAGAGGAGCGACCTTTAGCTTGGTACATTCAGTCCTTGGCTAATAGATTTGTTTGACTTGACATTTCTGATTCGGGCCGTATTCTTGCTTGTATTGAGGCTAGGTCTTCCTTGTTGGAGCAAATTCGAGCTTAGCAGTTTGATGATGCGAGATTGAGGATCATTCGTGACAAGGTGTTGAGTGTGAGGCTAGGAAGGAGACTTTAGATTCAGAGGGTGTTCAAAGGATCGAGGGTCGTATTTGCGTTCCTAGAGTTGGTGACTTGGTCAGATTGATATTGGAGGAGGCTCATTGCTCCAGATATTCCATTCATCTCGGGGAAGCAAAGATATATCGTGACTTGAGGCAGCACTACTGGTGGTGTGGGATGAAGAGGGATATTTCGGCTTTCGTATTCAGATGCTTGAACTGTCAGCAGGTGAAGTTCGAGCACCAGCGGCCAGGTGGTTTATCACAGAGGCTACCCATTCCGAAGTGGAAGTGGGAGCGTATATCCATGGAATTTGTCGTCAGATTGCCACGTACCTTATGGAGGTTTGATGCTATTTGTGTTATCGCGGACAGGTTCACGAAGTCTGCTTACTTTCTGCCAGTTCAGACTTTCTACAGTTCCAAGAGGTTGGCCTAGATCTATATTCGAGAGATTGTCCATTTGCATGGGGTGCCAGTTTCTATTATTTCCGACCGAGGTACTTAGTTCACTTTGCACTGTTGGCAGTCTATTCAGATAGAGTTGGGTACTAGAGTTGAGCTTAGCAATGCTTTTCATCCGCAGACAGACAGCCAGTCAGAGAGTACTATTAAGGTTCTGGAGGATATGTTGCGACCCTGTGTTATTGATTTTGGGGGTCAGTGGTACCAGTGTTTAGCCTTGGCGGAGTTTGCATATAATAATAGTTACAATTCCATCATTCAGATGGCACCGTTCGAGGCTTTATATGGTAGGTGGTGCAGATCTCTGGTGGGTTGGTTTAATGATTTCGAGGTTAGGTCGTGGGGTACCGATTTGCTTCATGATTCTATGGATAGAGTTTGAGTTATTAAGGAGAGACTTCGTACTTCCCAGAGTAGGCAGAAGAGTTATGCTAACCGGAGAGTTCGAGAGCTTGAGCTTATAGTTGGTGATAGTGTGTTCCTTCGGGTGTCGCCCATGAAGGGCGTGATGCGGTTCGGGAGGAAGGGCAAGCTTAGTCCGAGATTTATTGGTCCATTTGAGATCCTTCACCATATTGGAGAGGTTGCTTATGAGTTGGCCTTGCCTCCTGCTCTTGCTAGTATTCATCTAGTGTTTCATGTTTCTATGCTGCGGCGATACAACCCGGATTAGTCTCACCTGCTTCAGTTGGAGTCGATTCAATTCGATGAGTCCTTAGCCTTTTAGGAGGAGCCTGTTGCTATTTTGGACAGGCAGGTTAGGAAGTTGAGGTCCAAGGAGATTCCGTCAGTTAAGGTTCAGTGGCGGCATCATCCTGTTGAGGAGGCTACTTGGGAGATTGAGACCGACATACTGACCCATTATCCTCGTCTTTTCAAGTCTTCAGGTACTACCCTTATTTTAACTTTCTATGATGAAAGTTCTTTTAGTAGTGGATGTTGTAATGACCCTCCAGGTCATTTTCTGTTCACCATGCTTTTTTTTGCATTTCGATCTTTCCCTCAGCAGCTCCCAGTCATTTATGACTTGTTGGGACTAACGGTTCGGTGCCTGGGCTGTTCGTTAAGTCATTGTGACTATTTCCCTATTTTAGCTTTAAAAATTGGTAAATCTGTGACTTCGGTCAACTTTCTTGGTTAACACGCTCAAAATTGAATTTCAACAGTTCCATTGGCTCCGCAACAGGGATTTTGGTCTAGCGGGACCATTGGTTTGGGCCTAAGTGCTTCCGGTTTGGTTTTGTGTGGCTTTCTGTGTTTGGGAGTCAGTTTGGCTAGTAGGGTTGACTTTGGTCAACATTCAGAGAAGACGGCCTTGGGTGGGGATTCTGTTAGCGCCGTTAGCTCAGGAATGTTGAGTTTGGGCTAGGGAGGTGGTTGGTTTGAGTTTTGGGTGAGCCAGACTCATTTCGAGCCCTTGAGTACCTTTTCGTTAGTGTTGACTTGGGTCAAAATTTCTCTGAAATGACCTCGTATGGAAGTTTCATCGTTTTTGTTGAGTCCAGAATGTCGTTTCCACTCTGTTAGCATTATTGGTTTTTGAATATCGGTTTCTAATTGTGCCCGGAACACCCCGTGGAGTTTTCTAAAAGTTGCAGAAAATCAGTTGCAGGCCAGCCTTGAGCGCAATCGCGCCTCGGCGCCTGCCGACCTTCAGCGCGATCGCGCCCTCCCAGCGAGATAGCGTCGAGGCGCCTGCCTCCCTATAATGTTGTTAGCACTGGCCTAGCGCCGATGGCGCTGGCCATTTTCAAGCAACTCACACTTTCTCACTCTAAAACTCTGATTTATCTCTAACAAATTCTCCATATTGATTCTAACACTTGGGGAGTCGTTTGTCCGTGGATTCTCCATCATCCTTTGTCCCTTGGTAAGCTTCTACTCCATCTAGACTTTCTTGAATTCCACCATTGATACCCTCATCCCATGCTTGGGGTTTTGTTGTAGTGTCTGCGTTACGGCTTGTGCATGCTCGTTGGGGTGGTGAATTCTTCATGTTGGCTGGAATTCCATCATTTCGGTAAGTAATTCTTGCCCAATTTCCATTTTAATTTATGAAATTCCATTCTTTAAACCCCAACCTTTGCGGGCTGTTTTGACCCTTTTTTCCTTGGCCAATTGTGCTAAAATTTGGAGCTTGCCTTCTTGGCATCGTTGGGGTCATCGTGGTTCTTTTCATTTTTGGTTTCGAGTTATGGGCCCTGTATAACCGCTTTTGACCCAGATATCAACCCGGCTACAATTGTAGCAATATGGGTATCGTTGGACTCATCCTGACACATAGGTTATGTTCTTGATAGCGTGGCAGCTTTCTGAGGCTGTTCGGAAGGGGAAAGCACACAAATAAATATTCGTGCTTGCAGTTCGGCCCTGAGGTAGGTTACGGTTTACCTTCTAGACTAATTTAGTTGGATTATATATATTTAAATATTACTGGAATGCTAGGTTGAATCTTAGATATACTTTAGGCTTAAATCCTGTTTATCATGTTATTTGGCCATTTCGGGTTTTTAGCACTAGGACTATATGTTATCCTTAGCCTAGGAGCTTGTTTCTTCTGTGTGACTAGTCTAAGACCCTTAGCATGCTTTTAAGAGGCTTTAGAGGTAGAATAGAGCTTGCCCATTGTTTTCTGCTTTTATTTTCCGCTTTACCATTTTATTCTATCATTGTATGTAACTGTGGGCCCGAGGCCATGGCTAGGATTTGGATGGATTCCAGGTTAGTTCTCTTGTTTTGGAGGGTATTTTTGCCCTGTTTTTATCAGAGGGTGTGATTATTCCTCTGCTTGTGAACATTCATACTCATATCTCATGGCATATCATTGGTACAGTACGAAAAATGTTTTTTTAAAGGCTTTTGGGTTTGAAAAGAGGTTTTTCTACTGTTGTGATGGATTTTGGACTAAATCAAGCTATTTTGAGTATCACCTTGGTTTTTGAGAGGGAAAGAGGAACTACTATATTCTGTATATAAATTTATAGTCCGATGCAATATTCTGGACTCCCGATGCGTTATTCCAGGTATTTTACTTTCTCTTTATATACATATTAGTTCGATGCGGTATTCCAGACCCCCAATGCATTATTTTGGGTATTTTATCATTTCATATATATATATGCATAGTCCAATGTGGTATTCTGGGCGCCCGATGTGGTATTCTGGGTTTATATTATATTGCATTCATATATGCATCATCGTGCATCGAATTACATTTGCTTGGGCATGTTGGTGGACTCTGGTTTGGCTTGATGTTGTTTCCCTTTTTCTTTTTAACTACAGGCATGTCTCCGGCTTTATAACTAGAATAAGGTGGATCCATGTATAGTTAGTTGCTTTCCTATAATCTATATTTATATATTATCTTTATGCGCTCGGTCGGCCTATGATGCCTACTGAGTACCCATTGTCTTGATACTCATACTACAACACTCTGCATCTCCTTTTCTGATGCAACACCTAGTATGAGCCACCCTCGTTGATCTCATGTCATTCGAGGCCCGTTGCTGTTCGGATCGCGGTGAGCTCCCAGCGCTTTGGAGACTTTACTTGCTTTCCATCTTGTATTTACTGTCTATATTTTGTATTTTGGATAGACAGAGGTTATTGTATAGCTACTCCTTGCTTTAGTCGCTCTTGTACTAGTGACACTAGGTCCGGGTTGGTGTTCGGGTCATTTTGTCTTTTCGGTCACTTTAGGGCCATCTTTTGTATATTGTGCACGTTGGTATGTATATATATGCTTTGGACCTATATTTTGTTATAATTTCCGCTTATCTTTAGTTAAATTATTATTTACTACTTTCCGCGTGTTTGGGATGGGCTTGTCTACTGGGGGTTATGTAGACGCCATCATGGCCCGATTCGGGTCGTGACATCGAGCTTCATAGAGATACCTTTGAGGCTTCTGTTAAAAGGTATGTTAAGTTTCTTTTTACTTGTTGGCATGACCCTGAAGGCCAAACCTTGTTATAGATTGTATAACATCGTTATTCGACTTGTGTCCTCACATTATTGAATTTACTACCACAGCATGACATAGTGACTATCAGTAACACTTTACTCCTTACTTAGTGGCTCAGAAAAACATGTTATAATTGTATTGAGGTCAGCTATGATTACATGCTAATATTGTGTTATTTTTATCGTCTTGTTGCTGCCTATGAGCTTGTTTTGTCCTCAGCAGACACTGACACGATAGAGGTTTGGAGCCTACATTCTGATTACTATTAATGTGCCTCTAGGTCAGGCAGACCATACCTAGGGGACGAACAAGCTGTACATATAGGGCAGCAATTACAATATATTATCGTGCCTTTTCAGGTCGGGTAGACCGTACCTATGGGATGGGCAGGTTGTACCTACAGGGCAACAATTATATTACATGACTATACCTAGGGGATAGGCAGGTTGTACCTACGAGGCAACACTTATACTGTATCATAGAACCTCAAAGTTGTATTGATCATAAAACATGTACATTGAGACAGTTCATATCAGGTCATTATTGGGGTTCAGGTAAAGGGGCAGTATGGGTATTTATCAACTATTTGTGCCTGTTAGGACTTATGGTGATTGTATGTTATTTGTACGTGCCAGGCTTTTAGGGGTCTCATCAGTTATTGTTTTCTATGTGCTTCAGATGGTATCTTATTGCAGGAAGGTTAGTTATTGTACTTCTATTTAACTCCTGCCCTTTTGTTCAGTTCTTACACTTCAGTTTTAGTTTTTTGTGTGCCTTAGATGTTTGGTACGTTATTTCATACTGATGCCCCATTGCATGGGGGGTGCACTCATGCCTACATGTTCTGAGTGATTACCAAACAGACATGTTGGGTAGCATAGCCAAGCTTTTAGTGGGTTGGTTGACTCCTTTCCTTCAAGGGGTCACCAAAGTCTTAGAGTTTTGCCTTCTTGATATTTATATCTTTTGGGTAGGTTGGGGCCCTCTTCCACCAAGTATTATATTCATAGAGGCTTGTAGACTAGTCTATTGGGTTGCATAGCTATGATGGTGGCCATTTTTTTCTTGTATGTTTATTAGTTGTAGCTTGTTAGTAAGTTAGTCCTTGTTGTTGTTATTTTTGCAATTTAGCGGCTCATTGGCCTAGTTTATATTGTATATACATGTTTCTAATTTTTAAATAGAGATCATAGTGGCCTCAATGGCCCGCATAACATTTATGCTTTCCTAGATATCATGGCGGCCTCGACGGCCCAAACAAGACTTATGTGCTATCTTCTTATTGCTTTTTGTGAACTATTTGGAGTAGTTGTTTTCTTTCTAGAGCTGTCGACAGGGGCCTTGCTGGTCGAGGTTGATTTTTAAGTCGAGATATACTTGTTTGTTTCCTAGATTGTGTGTGGATACTATGTGCCATTAATAAATAGTTTAGTAGGGTCGGCTTTGGCCTATATTTTTGCATCATGTGCCAATTGTGCCCCTAAAGTTTAGGGCCTTACATTATGAGAGCCTTATTTTTTTTATGCCTACAAGCTTGTCACAATAGGCTCGTAGATATATTTATAATACCCCATAAAGTTAGAATCCTAAAATAACAAACTAGTATGTCGCCATAATTTGTGACCCACTTCACGATCGTAAACTCATCTTTCGTGAATTGTCTTTAAAGTCCCTATCAATAGAAAATTAGGGTTTCTAAACTTTGCATCTATAATTAGACTTACAAACTATATTTTGATCTATAGTTTGTAAGTTTGGTTGTAGGTTCTCTAGATAGCTAGTCCTGTTCTTCATTTACGGGCCATATATAACACATTCGACTGTATTTTGCTTTGTACATCTACCAGCTCTACAGGGTTCATTGTAAACATTCTTTAAGCATTACCATGACTTCACATACAGTCCATAATTTTATCTTTGACCGTAAATGCGACTGTAGATCCCCAATATCTGGTAGTTTTATATCTTTTTATTTATTTGGCCATTTTGACTTCTAAAACCTACAAACCAAAATTTTAACATTAAAACAAATAAAACAATCATAAGAAAATACAAAGCCCTAAGTAAAAGACATAGAATGTTCCCTAATTTCAAGGCATATAAACACACCCAACTATAATGACCCTCCTGGTCATATCTCTGTTTCCTTGCTTGTTCTACATTTCGAGTTTCCCCGCAGTGGCTACAGGTTATTTATGACTAGCCGGGACTGACGGTTCGGTGCCCGGGCCGTTCGTTTGGTCTTTATGACCATTACCCTATTTTAGAATTCCAAATTGGAAAATCCTTGACTTCGGTCAACTTTCTTGGTAAATGCACTTAGAATCGAATTCCGATAGTTTTGTTAGCTCCGAAGCGTAGACTTTGGTCTAGTTGGACCTTTGTTCAAGATCTGGGAGATTTTCAGCTTGAAAGTTTCTCTCATTTTGTGTTTTCAGGTTAGTTAGGCTTGTTTGGTTGACTTTGGTCAAAATTTGGATAAGACAGCCTCAGATGGAAATTTCATCAATGTTGTTAGCTCCGAAATGTCGAGTTTAGGCTAGAGGGACCATCGGTCGGGTCTCGAGGCTTTCGGACTCTATTTTGGCCATTGGGTTCCGTTTTGGAAATAGTTGGCCTAAAGGTTCATTTTGGGCGCAGGGCTCACTTTTCATTAAATCAACCTCCGATGAGATTTTTGTTGATTCCGTTGAGTCTAGAATATCATTTCCACTCTAATAGCATTATTCTTTTTTGAGTATCGAGTTTCGATTGTGTCCGAAATGCCCCATAGAAAATTTGGCATTGCTGGTTGCTAGTGTGGCGCCAGGGCGCTGCATGGGCCGCGCCTGCGCGCCCATGGCCGCCCCTGCGCCCATGCTAGCGCCTGGCCTCCTACGTGCCAGTTCCCATGGCCAGCGCCCATGGGCTGCCCCTGCGCCTCAACTGACCACCTTAAAAGTCTATTGGCAGCCTAAAATTCCAGCTTTACACCTTATCTTCAGAACTCGATTTCTCCTTCATTTTCACTCCAAATTCCTTCATTTCTTCACCATCTCTCTCCCATAACTTAGAGAAATATTAATTGATGATTCGGGTGCATTCTTGGCCTCTTGAATAGGTAAATTTTCGTGTTAATTTCCATTGATTTCCGTGAATATCTCTTCTTTAATTTCTTGATTGTGGGGCTGTTTTAGCCCCCATTCTTGGTCCATTTCTGCTCATATTTTCAGCATGTACTCTTGGTGAGGTGGGGAACCTCGTGGTGATTTTTGTTTCCGGGTTCAGGTTGCGAGGCCCACGGGCCCACTTGTGACCCGGATTTTGACTCGGCTAAATTATTAGCAATATGGGTACCATTAGCTTCGTATTGACGTGTAGAACATTGTTATGATAGTGTGGCTGCTTATGGATACTTCTCTTGGGAGATAGGCTCCGATCTTGGGGATTGGTTGTGCGCACGTGCCCAGCTTTTCTGGTAGGTTATGATTTACTATTTTCTAGACATTGCTCGTATGAGGTATGAATGTAATACCTTGCTAATGGTTAGTGAGATCTTGTTGTTTGGATACGGTTACGAGTAGACTTATTGATCCTTTTAGGTGATTTGGGTGCTCTAGAGTAAGATTTTGGCTAGCAATCCTTATGTAGGTTGTAGCTTTCCGTAAGACTTTGCATAGGCAGTGTAATATCCTTGGGATTAGGGTCAGATGCCTTAGTTTAGGTTAGAGTGCTTGTGGTTGGGATTATTAGATTAGGGATCCTTAGTCTAGAATTAGATAAATGTTCGGGATAGGGTAGATGTTATCATTGCATTGTTATTATTATTAATATTATTATCCTTGCTGGTTTTGGTGTGCTATTTATCATGTAATTATGGGCCCGAGGCCGTGGAGATTGGATTGGCAGGAGACAGGTCAGTATGGTTATGCTTGCTTAAGTTTCTACCTGTCGTACGCTTTATGCTTAGTTCTGGTTAGTTGACTTCCTTAGGCGGGTCCCTTGGGGGTTGGTAGCTAGTGTAGTTTTCCTTTTTAGTATTTGTATTAGAATAGTTGGCCTTAGCATCCGATGGGTATAGTTCATGGTAGGGTAGTTTCTTACTTGATTTTCTGGTTGTTCTTATTGTGTTATATTCTTATGGTTGGCTTTGGTATGCGGATTTATGGGCCTGAGGCCATGGTATTGGGCTGGCTGGAGTCCAGGTTAGTACCATATTGTTTTGAAGGGTCTAATGCCCTAACTTAGTTTAGCTGCATGCATCTTATGCATACATACATACATTTGAATTGATTCGTGTTCATCTCTTTTTCAAATATGATTGGGTTATGGTATGGATTGACGGAAATTGAACTGTACAAAATTACGGGAATCGATTGGCACAGTGGTTTGATAAGAAACTCTTGTTTTAACAAATGGTTTTCAAACTAAGGAAAGATTTTATTAATTTAAGTTGATTTCTAACGGTTGAAACTCAAATACTCTCATTTTAAATAAATGGAGCTCTAGGGAGAGCGTCCCACTTTTACCACTATTTTTGGGTAATAAAAAGGGAAAATGGTTTCTTTTATTATAAACATGCGTTACTAAGGAGAAACTGTTCATCACTGTTTTATTGACTTCTGAATGGGACAATACTTCTATTTTGTGCACTTGGTTTGAGAGACGATTTGAACCTTGCTTTCCATTGGTTATGGGACTATATTGATAAGCTCCAGCAGGCCCCTTTGTATAAATATTTGGGGTTTTACTTGCAAAATTTTTTATATTGGTAAGCTCCGGTGGACCATGAGAACACTCTGGGTTTTCTTGATTATACATGGATATTGGGGCATTGATTGTTATATTGATAAGCTCCGACGGCCTGAAAGGACATTCCAAGTATTATGGTACGGTATTGGTTGGTAAGCTCTGGCAGCTCGTGAGGTGACTCAGGGTTCTCATATATTATTGCATTGGCCACATTTTATTTCATTTCATTTCATCCATTCCATATTGCATTTTTATGGTATTCCTTGTGTATCTTTACTATCAGAGTCTGTCTGTAGTTGGTTGTCTTTATCGGGTGTATTTTCCAGATTCGGGAAGTCTGAATTGGTTGTTGCTGGTTAATTGTTTATGCTTTTCATATTGTGGTGATATTTTCAACTTTTTATTTAGGTTTGACCATTATATTTCCTTCTGACTTATCTTTCTTACCCTTGGGTTATATTTGCTTTTTGTTATATTTATATCTTATTTGAGCTCTGTCGGTCAATGATGCCTACTGGGTACCGCATGTTTTTGTACTCATACTACACTTCTGCATCTTTTTATTGATGCAGATCCTAGTACGGGTTATCGTCGTTGATTGCAGTCCTCGTGCAGAGTTTCTGACTGGAGACATTGGGTGAGCTCTTGGCGATCAGAGCTGATCCATCTTCCTCTACTTTTGGGCTAGTCTCCTACTGTACCTCCAGAGATTGTCCATATATTGTTGTATCTATCTACAACATCTAAGTTGTAGTAGCACTTGTACCGACTGACACCAGGTCTTAGGGGATCTTATGTATTTTATTCTCTTCCCTCTCTTTTATTTATATTGGTTTATCGTATCTTCTGCTGTTATTGTTGTTTCTTCTGCTTTTGGGTTCTTTCTTGAGTTAGCCTGTTACTTAAAGTTCCGGGCTAAGGGTTGGCTTACCTACTGGTAGGTTATAGTAGGTGCCATCAAGACTTGAGTTTTTAGGTCGTGACAGAGTGGTATCAGAGCTCTAGGTTCACCGGTGTCGTTGGTACAACGGCAGGTGTCTAGTAGAGTCTAGAGGATCGGTACGATGACGTCTGTATCCTATCTGTGGGAGGTTATTGGGCATCCTTAGGAAAGTTCCATTTTGTTGAATCCTTCTCATGCGTTCTTCACTCCATCAAAGTCTAAACTTCAATTGTTCCTTTCCTTCTCAAAGGGTTATTACGAGGTCGACAACGAGCTTGGGCGAGGCTCATACTCCTGCTGCTGGAGTGTGGTTGCCAGAGTTAAAGTTTGAGGGTGCTCAGTTTTAGTCGAAGGGCGTGGAGTCAGCCCAGCCTCCAACAGGATTTGTATCTTCACCGGCACTTCAGGGTATTCTAGCCAGGATTCTTAGCTTATTGGAGAGTATCTCATGGGTCGGGACTCTACCTAGTGCACCTGATGGTTCACATATTAGAGTTGAGACACAGACTTCATCCCAGACAATGGCACATGGTAGTCAGGGACTAGGAGCACAACTAGCTGTTGTGGCTCCCCATTTGGGTATTTTACTGATTCCATTGGTTGCTCAGTCTATTAAAGCTAGGCCAGTTATGTCGATTGAGGAGCAAAAAATGCTTGGCAGGTTCATCAAATTGGGTCCTCCGAGGTTTTTTGGTGCCCCGGGGGAGGATGCTTACGAGTTCTTGATCAGGAGAGGTTGCATAACCTTGGGTTAGTTGAGTCTCACGGAGTTGATTACATTTCATTTCATATGGATGGTTTGGCAAAATAGTGGTAGCAATCTTATACTACTTGCAGACCGCCGGGTCACCTTCGATGACTTGGACTCAGTTCTCCGAGGCTTTCTTGTAGAAGTTTGCCCCTCGCAGCTTGAGGGAGAGGTTGAGGAATCAGTTCACCAGGTTATAGTAGGGCTCTATGTAAGTTTCTGAGTATGAGGTGCGGTTCCATGAATTGTCTAGGCATACTACTATGATTCTTCCTACAGAGCACGAGCGGGTTCGCAAGTTTGTCAAAGTGTTGGATCTGCCACTTCATTTGGCTACAAAGCAGCTAGTGGCATCAGGGGCTACATTTCTTGCGGTTGTTTATAATGCACGGGTTATTGAGGGTATATGTCTGGAGACATATCGAGGCAGTGGTAAGAGGCCTCGCCATCAGGGTAGTTTCAGTGATTATCAGTTTTGAGGCAGAGGTTTATCTCATAGGAGTCACCCACGACATTTCCAGTTTCATCGGCCAGTTCGTGTGGCATTTCAAATTTCTGGGAGAGGTTGTTCGAGGCATAGTAGGAAGAGCAGTCGGGGTTCAGGACAGGCTTCTTGAGGTTTGCATTTTGGGTATCTGGGCTATGGTGGCCTGTCAGGTTCAACCAGGTTTTCTCAGCGGCGTACTTCTGGTAAGGGTTGCTATGTTGGTTATGAGCGGGGACACTTTGCTAGGACTTGTCCGAGATTCAGAGATTTTCACCCCCTCCGAGTTCCAGCATCACCGGCCAAGTGTGGTGCACATATTAGTAAGGATGGTTCCCAGGTTGTTAGTGATGGTTCTCAGCCGTATCGATCGACTAGTCATGGCAGACAGAGTCACACAAATTCTTTTATCACAGGTACGATTCTGTTATCATCAGTGAACTTTTGGTATTGTTTGACGTAGGGTCTGCATGTCCTTATATATATTTATCCGCCTATGTTACTTCTCATTCGGACTTGCATAGTGAGATTGTGGTGCTTGTGCATATAGCTACCCCGTGGAAGAATTTTTTTAGTAGTTGATCGAGTATGTTGGCTTTTGGGTAGTGACTATATTGGGTTGCAAAGAGCGGTAGGCCTAGTCATTATGATTGGTGGGCTTCCAAAGAAATTCTAGGCTTGGTTTTCCATCTTAGCACCTAGCAGTTCTGGGTTGTTGGGTTGCCTTACTTTGGTTTATGGTGCTGGTGCTGGTTCTGATATTCTTCCTTTGGGTCAATTTCTACGATTGATGAAGGTTCAGGTTGCGAGACTATTTTCTAAAGATAGAGTTTGAGTTTGGGTTATCTTCTGTTAAGGGTCAGGGTGGTGGGCATTCCAGGGTCTACCTCAGGACTCATTCCTTTATAAGTTCCAAACTATGTCCTTTGGTTTGACTCATGCCTCATTAGCGGTTACAGATTATTGAGCATCGTATTCAGATCCTTTTTGGGTTCTAGTTACTATAGTATTCTTGGGTGGTAGTTGAGTCTACTCGAGGAGTAGGGAGGAGATCAGTTAAAATTTGGGTTTTGGTTTCAGACTTCGCGGGTTAGCAGACTATTTCAAGAGGGTTGTGGAAGATTTCCTCTATTTGCGGCACTTTTGACTAGATCGATTCAGGGTACTGTTCCCTTCTAGAATTTATACCATAGTCTTATGCGTTCCCTAAGGGTTGGAGGATTGACTTTAGGCTTTGTCGCATACTTTCTACATTTCTTGCTTGGTTCTGGTGTTCTTGGGTTCTACTCGGATAGGCAGACCTAGCCTAGTCCCTTTTGCCAGATCAGACATTATGTGGTTCAGAGGGTTTGGTTCAGAATCTTCGTTTGGAAGATTGTCCTTCAGCATGGGTTGCCTGGTTACTTTCTCTTTCAAATACCATTATTTTATTTTCAGTGGGTTATTTCTGGTAATTTTGGGTTATTCGGGTGATCTTACTGCAGTTGTCCATCTGCGGACCGATCCTCAGTTAGGGTAGGCTAATTCGGTCATAGTGGGTATGTCTCGGGCAGGTGTATATGTTTCTAAGGTTAGTAGGACTAGTGTTTGGTTTTTGTTGAGATCGACTTTTTAGACTGCTTTGTGGAGGTAGAGTATGGTAGGAGTCCTAGCCTTCCGATGGGTTTGTTGATGTTTTTCGAGTTTAACTCGTGTGTTTGACTTTTGTTTTACTTTATGATATGAATGCTGATGTTTGGGGACAGACGGAAGGGTCTTCGAACCCAGGACTCTTTGGTTAGAATATTGGACGAAGTGGGTTTTGTGCTTTGTGTTAGCACAGTTTTCGATTCTGTGTGATGATTGCCTTGGTCTTCGTGGTTCTTGTGTTGTGTTGGTGATTTTAGAATGTTTTATTTTGGGGTTCTGTTTAAGTTATTTGACCGGTTAGCTTTTGAGTCAGAGTTTGTGGTTTTCCCTGTTTTGGCTGGTTTTGAGTTAAGGTTTTAGTAAGATTTCTTTGGTTATCTTTCCATTGACCGTTGTCCGATCGAGAAGGCTCCTCGGGAGGCCTAGCTCGACTCACGGACCTGGTATATTTTCCTTTCTCGGCCTTAGGGTACTTCCTATTTCTTAACTTTTGAGGATGAAAGTTCTTTTAGTAGTGGATGTTGTAATGACCCTCCTGGTCATTTCTCTGTTTCCTTGCTTTTTCTGCATTTCGAGTTTCCCCGCAATGGCAACAGGTTAGTTATGACTAGCAGAGACTGACGGTTCAGTTCCCAGGCCATTCGTTTGGTCATTATGACCATTTCTCTATTTTAGAATTCCAACTTGGAAAATCCTTGACTTCGGTCAACTTTCTTGGTAAATGCACTCAAAGTCAAATTTTGATAGTTTCTTTAGCTCCGGAGCGTAGACTTTGATCTAGTTGGAACTTTGGTCGGGATCCAGGAGCTTTTCACCTTTGAAGTTTCTCTCATTTTGTATTTTCAGGCCAGTTAGGCTTGTTTGGTTGACTTTCATCAACATTTGGAGAAGACGGCCTTATATGGAAATTTTGTCAGCGTTGTTAGCTCCGGAACGTTGAGTTTATGCTAAATGGACCATTGGTTTGGGTCCCAAGGCTTCCGGACTTGATTTCGGCCATTGAGTTCCATTTTGGAAATAATTGGCCTAAAGGTTCATTTTGGGCGCGGGGCCCACTTTTCATTAAATCGACCTCCAATGAGATTTTTGTTGATTTTTTTTCAGTCCAGAATGTCGTTTCCACTCTAATAGCATTATTTGTTTTTGAGTATCGAGTTCCGATTGTGTCTGAAATTCCTCGTAGAAATTTTGGCATTACTAGTTGCTGGTATAGCGCCATGGCGCCGCCTGGGCCGCCCCTGCGCCCATGCCAGTGCTTGTCCTCCTGGGCACCAGCGCCTATGGACAGCGCCCCTGCGCCCGTGCACCAGCGCCCATGGGCCGCCCCTGCGCCTCAGCTGGCAACCTTAGAAGGCTGTTGGCAGCCTAAAATTCCAGCTTTTTACCTCATCTTCAAAACTCGATTTCTCCTCCATTTTCACTCCAAATTCCTTCATTTCTTCACCAGCTCTCTCCCATAACTTAGAGGAATATTAATTGTTGATTCGGGTGCATTCTTGGCCTCTTGAAAAGGTAAATTCTCGTGTTAATTTCTGTTGATTTCCATGAATTTCTCTTCTTTAATTTCTTGATTGTGGGGTTGTTTTATCCCCCATTCTTGGTCCGTTTCTGCTCAAATTTTTAGCATGTACTCTTGGTGAGGTTGGGAACCTCGTGGTGATTTTTGTTTCATGTTTCAGGTTGCAGGGCCCATGGGCCTGCTTGTGATCTGGATTTTGACCCGGCTAAATTATTAGCAATATCGGTACCGTTAGCTTCGTATTTATGTGTAGAACATTGTTATGATAGTGTGGCTGCTTACAGATACTTCTTTTGGGAGATAGGCTCTGGTCTTGGGGATTGGTTGTGCGCACGTGCTCGACTTTTTTGGTAGGTTATGGTTTACTATTTTCTAGACTTTGCTCGTATGAGGTATGAATGTAATAACTTGCTAATGGTTGGTGGGATCCTATAGTCTGGATATGATTACGAGTAGGCTTATTGATCCTTTTAGGTGATTTGGGTGCTCTAGAGTAAGATTTTTGCTAGCAATCCTTAGTGTAGGCTATAGCTTTCCGTAAGACTTGACGTAGGCAGTGTAATATCCTTGCGATTATGGTCAGATGCCTTAGTTTAGCTTAGACTGCTTGTGGATGGGATTATTAGATTAGAGATCCTTAGTCTAGAATTAAGTAAAGGTTCGGGATAGGGTAGATGTTATCGTTGCATTGTTATTATTATTATTATTATTATTATTATTATCCTTTCTGGTTTGGTATGCTATTTATCATGTAATTGTAGGACCAAGGACGTGGAGATGGGACTGGAAGGAGCCTGGTCAATATGGTTATGCTTTGCTTAAGTTTCTATTTGTCGTACGCTTTATGCTTAGTTCCGGTTAGTTGACTTCCTTAGGCGGGTCCCTTGGAGGTTGGTAGATAGTTTTGTATACCTTTTTAGTTTTTGTATTAGAATAGTTGGCCTTAGCATCCAATGGGTATAAATCATGGTAGGGTAGTTTCTTACTTGATTTTCTGGTTCTTCTTATCGTGTTATATTCTTAAGGTTGGCTTTGGTATGCGGATTTGTGGACCTGAGGCCATGGTATTGGGCTGGCTGGAGTCCAAATTAGTACGATATTATTTTGAAGGGTCTAATGCCCTATCTTGGTTTTGCTACATGCATATTATGCATACATACATGCATTTGAATTGTTTCGTGTTCATCTATTTTTCACATATGATTGGGTTATGGTATGGATTGACGAAAATTGAACGGTACAAAATTATGGGAATCGATTGGCATAGTGGTTTAATAAGAAACTCTAATTTTAACAAATGGTTTTCAAACTAAGGAAAGATTTTGCTGATTTAAGTTGATTTCTAATGGTTGAAACTCAAATACTCCCCTATTAAATAAATAGAGCTCCAGGGAGAGCGTCCCACTTTTACCACTATTTTTTGGTAATAAAAAGGGATAACGGTTTCTTTTACTATAAACTTGCGTTACTAAGGAGAAATTATTCATCATTGTTTTACTGACTTCGGAATGGGACAATACTTCTATTTTGTGCACTTGGTTTGAGAGATAATTTGAACCTTGTTTTTCATTGGTTATGGGACTATATTGATAAGCTCCGGCGGCCTCCTTTGTATATATATACGGGGTTTTACTTGCGGAAATTTTTATATTGGTATGCTCCGGCGACCCATGAGAATACTCTGGGTTTTCTTGACTATAAGTGGATATTGTGGCATTGATTGTTATATTAATAAGCTCTGGCAGCCTGAAGGGACATTCCAAGTATTATGGTACGGTATTGGTTGGTAAGCTCTGGCGGTCCGTGAGGTGACTCAGGGTTCTCATTCATTATTGAACTGTTCACATTTCATTTCATTTCATCCATTCCATATCGCATTTTCATGGTATTCCTTGTGTATCTTTACTATCGAAGTCTGTGTGTAGTTGGCTGTCTTTATCGGGTGTATTTTCCAAACTCGGGAAGTCCGAATTGGTTGTTGCTGGTTTATTGTTTATGCTTTTTATATTGTGGCAGTATTTTCCCCTTTTTTTTAGGTTTGGCCATTATATTTTTTTCTGACTCGTCTTTCTTACCCTTGGGTAATATTCATTTTTTGTTATATGTATATCTTATTTAATCACAGTCAATCGATGATGCCTACTGGGTACCGCGTGTTTTGGTACTCATACTACACTTCTGTATCTTTTTGTTGATTCAGATCCTAGTACGGGCTATCATCGTTAATTGCAGTTCTCGTGCAGAGTTGATGACTGGAGACATTGGGTGAGCTCTTGGCGATCGGAGTTGATCCGTCTCCCTCTACTTTTGAGCTAGTCTCCTACTGTACCTTCGGAGATTGTCCGTATTTTGTTGTATCTATCTAGAACATCTAAGTTATAGTAGCACTTGTACCGACTGACACCAGGTCTTGGGGGATCTTATGTATTTTATTCTCTTCCCTCCCTTTTATTTATATTGGTTTATCATATCTTCCGTTGTTATTGTTGTTTCTTCCGCTTTTGGGTTCTTTCTTGAGTTAGCCCATTACTTGCAGTTCCGGGCTATGGGTTGGCTTACCTATTGGTGGGTTATAGTAGGTGGCATCACGACTTGAGTTTTCGGATCGTGACCAACTTAACGCCTTTCCTTGTCCTCAAGCAAGTTACAAAAGATTCTCTATGATAACTATGACTTCACAAAGAAAAATAAGTTGCCTACAATGATTTTAATAAGTTTCTCCTGGTATTCACTTTCAAAATAATATTTCCCCCTTTCATTTAACAAAACTCATTGACTTACTCTGCATTGACAATACTAACTATGCGTCCTAAATCATTGACAGTATACTTTATCAACTATACAATGCATACAAGAGATGTAGTCTTTAGAAGTAACTTATTCAGTCCTTTTTCGTCAAAGTTTCATCAAAAAGACCAAAGAAATGTCCCAAAACAAAACAAATAAATATGGGACAAAAATACAAAGGAGTAGACAAAGCATTGACACTCAAAATGAATTCATAGTCTACCCATGCAGATACCATAGGCTTGCCCTTAGTTTCTGTTCCCATTATCTATGGAAGACTCTGTTCAAATCACATAACGCCTTTTATAAGCTTGTAATTTAGGATTTAGGATGGGCAGGATACATATTTTGGGAAATAGTGTCTATGCCCACCTTGAACACTTACACTTTTTCTTTATTTTCATCCTTTTTCACCTTTTTCACACTTTATTCGTATTCTTCTTGTTTTTCTTCCCTTTTTTCTATCATTTGTCCTGGTTTCCTTGTCTCTTTTTATCATTGGGATAGCAGTGATTCCATTTATGTATGAGGGAGTGCATCAATAGTAAACAAGTTTTTCTCCCCATCACAACATATTTCTTTACGAGTTTCTTCTGTATCATATGTTTTGTGCACTCTACTTTGTACATGGAAAACAAGTGTATAAACATATTCTTCCTTTTCAAGATAGGGAAATAGATTTTGTATTCCCTTGTCCTTAGTTTTGTAAAATTTCCACCCTGCATTCGATCTTTCGGATTCATCTTGTATCCTAGATTTCTTTTGCAGAGTTTTCCTTTTACCTTGTTTGTACATTTTTTTACTTCCTTTATTTGTAACCTGTTTTGAAGCTATCACTTGTCAGTATATACTATTAGTACTTTAATTATTTCATATAGTGAAAAAGATACAAATTTAATTTACACGTCAAAGTTGTGATAGTCCATTAGATAGTCGAATTACTCTTGTAAGACAAAATCTTTTAGGACGTATGCGATGAAAGGTACATACCTTAAACGAGATTTATGTTCCTGACTCTTATCTTGAATCAGATGTTCCATGAGATTACATTGACTAATAATATGAGGTGATGTATATAATAAATATGTTTACGACCATAAATTGCCTCATGAATTAGAAGTTATTCAACATCACTCTCTGGAGTTATTTTCATTGGGACATAGTTTTTGTAGATTTCTTTACGATTATAAATCCCTTCAAAGATTACATTTTTAACACACTTAATATCCTTTTTAATTTTTCTAAGTACTTCTATGGATGAAAATTGATTTTTGTGGTCGTAGATGTGATCCACTAACAATATAAAGTGGTTTCTTAAATTAAACATAGTTCATACACAAATAAAAACCCACTGATCTTTCACTAAAGAATTCAAAATCCTATCCCACACATCAATGATGCCTGTACCATATAGATTGGCCAAGATCTACAAAGAACAAAGGGTTTTGTACATTTTAATGGTCTGGCTTCTCTAGGTTCTACAACCCTCGAGATTTATGCCCTCCTTCAAATTTTTAGGTGGGATTTTAGCATATTGAATGAGCATTTCATACCTTGATCTTGATTTTTTGGACCATATCAAAAAGGGTATTTTATCGAGTATGCATGCATAGTAGAGAGATAGTGAAGGAGAAGATGAGAGTTAGGGAGAAAAGAAGTATAGTAGTATGTATATGTGTAGGTGTGTGTGTGAGGATATATATAAAAGAAGAGAGGGAATTGAAAGAGATTATTTTATTTTTATGGAAAGGGGAGCGGGAAAGATGGGTAGTTAAAAAATTTAGAGTGATAAGTAGGGTCTGAGTTTTAAATACATTTTCCCAATGTACGAGACAACTTATAGTCGCAAATGGTCTTTTAAATCCCTAATACATATCATAAAAGCCTTATTTCTTTTCCTATTATTAAGTTAGATCCACAATCATAGATTAGATCAGTAATCCATCTATGATTTATGGATCTCTTACCTGAACTATCGCTATCGTGGGAAAAAAAGAAAAACGTAGGATGAAGGGATCCGGCTAAAAACAAAAAGAAGAGATCAAGTAGAGGGAGCTAGACGAGCACTTGCAAGAGAGCGACCCAGTGCAAGTATTCATTGAATTTATTAGCAAAAGCTGGTCTTTCTGCATGCAAATTGGAATAAGAAGGCTTGGGCCTACCTATCCCTATACGACCCCATAAAAGAACGGGAGTTGTTGAGAGGTTCCATATTGCCGAGAGAGCTATTGTACAAGGAAGCTACGTACATATTTTCGAACTGAAAGCGATTGAAATAGAAAGAAAGATAGAAGGAAAGCAAGAAAGAGCTATCTGACTTCGCTCCTTCCCCCTTCTCAACTACGAAAAATATCGAGAGGGGGCCGAAAGCCCCTCTTTTGGGAGCACCTGCCTCCTTGTGGAGTATAGCTCACATCCAAACATCTGATTGGGGAACGGGGCAACGCCCATGAAGCTCCGGCGGCTCCAACATCAATAGGAGTAGAAAAGATTCAAAAGGCAATTAGGCCAATTAGACTGAAGGGAAGGTGCGAGCTTTTTTAAGACCTAATCTAGGCATTAGCCATTTAAAAAGATGGATTTAGGTTTGGATATTCCTTTTGCAATTATTTTCTCAACCTGAAACCTCAAGTTTACCTGTAAATCTATCTAGGAGCCGCAAACTCCACCGTGAAAAATTTGAAAGACTAGTTTTTCAGAAAACTTTTCCAAATTTCCTTTTAGTTAATTTAGACTTGTGTTTCTCTATATGTTTTAAGACCTAAACCATAACACACATTAATTGTAATAAAACAATTTAGCCTAAAAATCACAAAAGTAAAATCTTGGGTTGTCTCTGATAAGTCGGTAATCTACCAACTTATTGAACCTTTCTCCATGAATTATTGCTATATTTTGAATAGATTTAGAGGTGCTTATGACCTTTATTAATGTCCATGAAGGTACTTATGATCAATGATGGAAAACAAGGAAATGGACCCAAAAAGAGCTTAAAAGGAGTGAAGTGTGAAGTGATCAGAAAAGATAGAGATTATGCTTTGAGATGCAGTGCACGTGCGACACGCACAAGCTGTTGTGTAGAATGCACCTCCACCCGCATGAAGCTTAGGATTGCCTGAAGGGTCTGTCATGGGGTGCGGTCAATATGCGATGCGCACAACCCATGGTGCGAACTGCACCCATTTCGCATGACGCCTCACAAGTTGGTTGAGTCACTGGTTCAACTAAATAAGGTGTGTGATGCTCACATCACGGTGTGTGAACTGCACATCGCACCTCACACCACCCTAAGGGAAATTTTGTCTAGAAAATTAGTGACGTTTTGGGAAAGTATAAAAGGCTAATTTAGGCACAATTGTAAATAACATTCTTCAGTCCAAAACATTTTGAAGAGCTTTTTACTTTGAGAACAAGTTTTCCTCTCCAAGAAGAAGAGGGTTTCAATCTATTCTCTCTCCAAAATCTTGGTTAACCATTTGTGTACTCAAATTGAGCTTAGAACTTGAAGAGGATTATGACTTACCCATTTGGTATATCTCTCTCCTTTGTTATAAGTGGCTAATTTCATTTGTCTAGGGATGTGTTGATAATGGGTGCTTGACAAATAGGTGTGGGTTTTGTTTATTCTCACTTATAATTGCTTATTTGACATGGGTCTAGTAGTTTCACCAAGTTTTAATCCTAAAATTGGTGGTTGCAAACATTAATTTTCATTACTTGACTATGTTATTGCTTGAAATAGAATTTCATAGTTTCGGATGTGAGATTACTAGTGGGAATTTGGGAATCCATTCAGATTTGAGGCTAGAAATAGCTCATATCAACGGAATCACCCACTTAAGGGTCTAAGCTAGAGATAGTGTGACCTCTCCAAGCTAGATATTGGTTTCTTATTTATTAAACTGATGATGATCTAATTGGAATTATTATATATATGATTGTTGATCGAGAGATAAACGACCATACTCATGACCAATGCTAATTGTGCCAATAAGCGAGAATAAGTGTGAATTGATAAACACCCTATCCCACATTAAAGCCCCATTGGATACACATCCCTAGTCTCCTACTCAATTTGGTACACCCATTTTACTTACTTTCTTTAAATTTGAATTGTGATTGTAGTGACAGAATCCCAATTCCCCCAACCTTTTACTTTTGTGTTTTTAAACAATTACTCTCCTTGTGAACTCATTTAGATACAATCTTCATATAGCTAGCATCAAGTCTTTGTGGGTACGACCCTGACACCTGTTGAGTACTTATAAACTTATTTTGTTTGACGATCATTGTGCCTTCATCTTTGGGGAGTACGATTTGAGAGTTTATCAAAAATGGCGCCATTGCCAGGGACTTGAATTTGAGCCTCCATCTTTGTTTGTTATTTGTGTTATGATTAAGCAGGCTATCCTATGAACGAGGACGATGATAATGAGAGTGTTGATGGCTTCATGAAGGCCGATGAGGTTGAGCCTATGATGCAAGGGGGTTCTAATGACTCTTCCGGTCATTTTCACGTATACGTTTTCCTTGTACCGTTAGAGCTTGTTTGTAGCGGCCCTAAGTCATTTAAGGCTTGTCAGGACCGGTATTTTGGTGCCGGGTCCATTTGTTTGGTCGTATGATAAGTTTCTTTAATAATTTTCTGAACTTTGGGTAAAATGTCTTAGAGATTTTCTATCAATATATAAAGAGTTAGAAGTCCCCCGAAATACCAAATCGAAGGTCTACGAGTCTAGTTTCCAACGCACAAAACCTCACGTCTAACTGATCTCGAAGTAAAAAGTTATGACTGTTTTACTGTGGACTGTCTGGCAGAAACTGGGTCGCGAACCGGGTCGGGTCAAGATCGATTTAAAGCCTCAACTTCACGTTTTAAAATGCCATTTCAGTTCTGAAATAGTGAGAAAACATAAGGGAGGGTTCCAAGAGAGTTCTTGAGTATCAAAATTGTGCGTACTTGAAAATATTTAATTTAAAAGTTGAATGTGGCAAAAAGTTTTATTTTTATTTGCCTTCCTAAAATACTTTTGTTATGACATAATTGTGTATGTATTTATTTTATAAGGTTTTTATACATTGTATTATTTTAAAGGAGATAATAAATTTAGTTATGTTAAAAATTATTATTATAATATAGTAGGTTTTGTTTGAAATAATTTTCTATGAATTATGGTTAATTTAAAAAGCTATATTTATTATACCACGAATTTATGCAATACCCGAATATTTATATAACGGAATAGGCGTTGAGGTGTTAAACAACCCCCACTTCCCCGTGGAAGTGGAGGGGAAGGACACCAAGTTTGTTCACTTACTAATGTGCTGCCACATGCCCATTTAGGACTTTAATTACCTATTATATTAATATGTATATAGCCATTATAATTGTCATTTGATAACTTATATAAACAATGGTAAGTAGTGCTTATCCTTGATTATCACTCATTCTTAAACTTTCAGTGAAATAATACCCACTAATATGAACAAATTCCATTACTGCATACATACGTATATGTGTCTACTCTTAGCACGTTGACGAGAGATTTTATGAGAAATATACTTTGACGAGTTATTCTATCACGGATCAATAATAAATTATCTACGTCAAGCTATTCAAGCCCAAAGTCAAGTTTGATTTTGTTTTGGAGTTTTTCGGAGCGGTTCAGGATTGGATATCATCGCGATAGAAGCTTGTCATCGGACGACAGGTAGGTTACGGTTTATTTTCCCTAGACTCCGCATATATAGGATAAAATTGTATTAATGGGCATCCTTGGGTTGGTTTATTAGGTTGGTACCAAAGACCTCGACTGCTTTATTCATGTCCGCCTACTTTTATTCCTCCGTTGCTTGTACTACTTGCCGATATATTTTATTTACCCTTGTGGTCCTGTGAGACCTTGTTGACTCTGGAACATAGAAGGTGGGATTTTGGGAATGTCCGCGAGTTCCGGGCATAGAATTATCCTTCTAGGCTGGTTATGCTTGCTGAGTAGTTGTGGGCCTGTGCAGGGTCGATAGGTTGATTGTGAGCTGCTGGGCAGCTATTGTGTATGATCATACCATTTCCATGCATATAAATAGGTTTTATCCATGTTTTACTATGGTTTGGGCTTCGGGCCGACTGACACTATTTTCTAAACCTTGCATGGCCCCGGGGGGCCCGTTGTTGGTGAAAATGAATTGGAAATGGTTTGATTTAACTTGTGAATATTCTTGGGTAATAGAAAGTAAAATTATGATTTAAATCATCAGTTTTACGATTACGCTAGACTCGGCAAGGCCGGGGTGCTAGTTGAGTTTTTTTGCTACTTGAGATGATTTTTAGCCTCGGTCGGACCGAGCACCTGAGATAACTTTCTACTGTTTAGACCCGGTTATGCCAGGGCACCCTTGGAGGGATTTTGAGATATTTTCCTACTACTTTAGTCCTGGACAGGGTCTGGGCATGCATATTAGAGACTGGGTCTCTATCTTGACCCAGACTTGCTTTCGGATGACATATTTTGATACTGAGTTTTAGTATGGGGTTAGGGACCTCCATGGACCTTGCCATCTGGGCCTGGGGATGCGGGCTGCGTGTGCCGGATGAAGGGTATACGGTAGAGTAGAGGTATACGGGTAGTGTCCTTCCATGGAACCTACCTGCTGGGCCAGATCGGCACCGGAGGAGATACATACAGAGATACCATTTCACTTGAGATCTCCATGCATCATATCATTCATTGTTTGAGGCTCCACCCTTGTTTGCTGTTTTTTGATTGTACGCTCCGGTAGTATGGGATGCTGGAGGATTTGTTTTCACTTGCTTGTGTTCCTCGGCTGTATGGGCGGCCGGGGGACTGTAGGTAGACTCTTGCTATTTACTTACGGAATTATTCCCTGTTACGGTTAAGAATGAAATTGGTTACTGCTAAACTGTTAGTTCTGGATTGAGATTGATATAATTAGTTGAGTTTGATTCATGTCTCTGAGCATGCATATCATTACTCTTTCCCTCTTCTTACACTTGAGGTTACCGGTATACCATCCATTTCGTAAACTTATTATGTATACATTGTTATTGCAAGGACCCCAGGTGCGTTATTTCTTACTTTCACTTGTGCCTATGGTGTGTATATTCTGCTTACTGGCCTCACATGTTGTTCTATTGATTTCCCTCTGGGCTAGTTCTTGTGTACCTTTCGTAGATTTCTGTGACTGCTTGCTTCTATTCTTTCTGTTACTACGCTTTTATCTTATATGTGCCCAGTCGTCCTATGATACCTACTGGGTACCTTATGCTTCGCATTTGGTGCTCACCCTACCCCCTGCATCTTTGGGTGCAGATCCTAGCGTGGGCCATCATCATTAGATCGCTGTGATTCATGCTTGGAGATCTGTTGGGGACTACTTCATACTGAGGGTGAGCTCTTGGCGATCGGATCTTAGCTTTAGTTTATCTTTTGCTTTATCTACTCTATTACCATTCAAAGACATCTGTATATATTGTTCTGGATCGTTTGCACTCCATGTATGTAGTTTTGGCTCTATACTATGATACCAGGACTTGGGGTTTGGTTTAGTTTCCGCATATGTCTATATATATATATTCCTGTTATCTATTCTCTTCATCTTGTTCCCACACTTTTTGCTTATTAAACTATTCTTCTGCTTATTTGTTAGATAGTAGCCCATTACTAACTGTCCTGGGCTATGGGAATTGGTTCACCTACTGGAGGATTGTAGGTGCCATCATGACTGAGAAATCGGATTGTGACAACTTGGTATCAGAGCTTTAGGTTCACCGGTGTCATCGGTATAGGAGCCAATGTCTAGTAGAGTCCTGCGAATCGGGGCGGAGACATCCGTCCTCAATCTTTGGGAGGCTACAGTGACATTTTAGGAAATTTGACTCTTTCATTGCTTCTCTGTCATGCGTAGAACCCTTGAAGTTTCTAGAAATCTCATTTGTTCTACTTCATTCTCCCGCAGATGGTTCGTACGAGATCATCGGCATCACGCAGAGATGAGCCTCCCACTCCAGCTAAGGGTCGAGGACGCCCTCGAGCAGTGGCACCTGCTAGAGCTGCTAGGGTTGAGATAGAGCCCGAGCAGCATGTGGATCAGGGGGCAGCCCAGGTACCACCAGCTCCAGTACCAGCTCCAGCACCAGCTCCAGTGCCCACTTCTGTGCCAGCTCCAGCCGCAGCACAGTCTTCAGATATTCGGGAATTACTATTACATCTTTTGGGTATGATTGGAGAGCGGCCTTTTGAGGTAGCACATACATCCGCTCAGGGGGGAGCCCTGGGTGCACAGAGTTCTGGAGCACAGCCTGCTACTATGGCTCCTCGTGCGGAGGTCATTCTGGTTCCATCAGTTGCACAACCTCTTGCTCCTCGCCCAGTTATGACAGAGTCAGAGCAGAAGGCGTTGGGTAGGTTTTTGAGGTTACCACCTACGAGGTTTGCTAGTACTTCTGGACAGGATCCACATGACTTTATTACTACCTGTGAGGATATGTTGCATCATTTGGGTTTGTTGGAGACTCACGGGGTTGGTTATACTACCTATCAGTTAGAGGGCCCAGCAAAGTTATGGTGGAGGGCTCATGTTGCTTGTAGACCCCCGTTGTCACCTCCTTTGACCTGGTCTGAGTTTTATGAGGCCTTTATGGCCAAGTTCCTACCTCAGAGTGATCGTGAGCGTCGCAGGGAGTAGTTTACTCACCTTATGCAGGGGTCTACGACTGTCTCAGATTATGAGACCCGTTTTCATCAGCTAGCACCGTTCGAAGCTATGATCATTCCTACCGAGGCAGATAGGATTCGCAGATTTTTATGGGGTTTGAGGCCAGAGATCAGGCAGCCAAATGAGATATTGATTGCCGGTGGTCAGTCATTTCAGGCTATCGTAGACTATGCCCGCACTGTGGAGGACTTACAGCGACATGATCAGGGGTCCAGAGATAAGAGGCCTCGACATCAGGGTGTCTATAGTGGTTCCAGATATGGTGGTAGATGTCCTGGTTAGTGAAGCCGGAGTTATCAGCCACAGCAGCACCAGGGTCAGTCCAGCCGACCGGTTCAGGCTTCCCTTCAGACTTTCGGTAGTACCCAGTTCGAGCAGGGTTAGAGCACCCATCAGGGCTATGGCGGCCAGTCTTCGAGGGGTACAATTTCTGGTATATGCATATCTATGTTTATATTTCTATGATCAAGAAAAACATGTAAATGTAATTGCACTTCCTATTTATTAACCAAGTAAGGTGATCTAGGTATATGTCTATACTAGGAAAAAATCCACTCTTTGATGCCCAAAGTTAAGATCTTACTCCTTTTACTCTTATTTCTGACATATGATTCCTCTTTTTAGTTCACAACAAGAATATAGATTTATTCCTAGGAAAAAATCCAATCTTTGATGCCCAAAGTTAAGATCTTACTCCTTTTACTCTTATTTCTAACACATGATTCCTCTTTCTAGTTCACAACAAGAATATAGATTTATCCTACTAGTCGTGAAACAGTAAAATAGTAAAAACAAGAACATAAGAACAACTAATATGATTAACTTTACAAATAGAATAAAAAGTTTACTTCAACAATCATGTTAAGGCCGTAACCCCAGAACAAGAGTGTTTAGCAACTCATCCTCTAATCTAATTTTCAAGGATTAGTGTTTTCCATGCAATGTAAAGAGTTTGAAATGTTAAAAGATAAGATCCCTGATGGTGTTTACTCCTCTATGTCACGTGGCTCGCCAAAAAGTTATCAACCCTCTAAAAAGCATCCACAAGATGCAGTTATAGTAGTAGGAAGTAACACTGAATCCTTCCCTAACTCATATTTGGACATAGCAAAAGGTTTACTCTAAACTCAGGTTGAGGCATCACCTCACCCAATGCCCTACCAAGATGAGACGATGGGCAAGGCATCGTGGGGCTTTCTGTGTTTTGCAGCCTCTCTAAACTTTAAGGGTAATGGGTAGGGGTGATGTTGGGCCCATATCCTTGGCCTACAAGGCGTGGGCTTGGGCGACACATTTAAATCTATCTAAGTATGGAATAAGCTTTGATCTAGAATCTTTTGCAATTTTGGGTCCATTTCTTGCGCATTTTTCCCTGAAACACATCTCATTACATGTATTACCTCAGTAACATAATATAACACAAATAGGTAAGAATCTATGTGAATTTTTCCTTAGAACTAGGTATAAATATTGGTAAAATGTAGAAGTTGGGTGTATACAGATGCCAAAGATCACCACCCCACACTTAAACCTTTATTCATCCTAAAACAACTTACTATACACCCTACAACTTTCACACCTTAAGATGCCAGTTGAACAGGTCTACTCATACATAAATTAACTAGACAGTTTAATCATGATTCATAGTTCATTCATACATGCATTTATCTTTCATATTTTCACAAACACTTCATTTGAAATCACACAAGCTCTAAAACTAACTCATCATAAAAAATAAGGCCAACATGATCATATGTGAATATCCCATTCATTTATTACACTAAATTCGAACCATTTTGTGCCCTCACTATTTAAGAGAGATGCCCCTCACTCTCATAATGCATGCACATTTAAATTTGGGGGACACATAAAGAAAATCCTTACTCTCTCAAAGAAAATTCCATCCATACAAGATATACCATAGGTTTTGCCTTAGTGTAATACCTATTCACAATGCATCAAAATTCTAGGATCAAAAGGACTTTTACGGGTTGTAATATCGGCTAAGAGACGGGTAGAAAGTAATTTGCAAATAGTGAATACTCTCCCTATGTACTTTAAGACACTTACTTTAGACTTTTTGCTTTTGTCCCTTATGTCACCTCAATTTAATATTTTGTTCATGCTTCCCTTCAAGTCCCCCCTTTATATTTTGGTATTCCCTATTCTTTATGCACTAATGCTAGAAGAATTTTTTTCTAACTTTTACATTTCATTTTCTTAATGTTTGTTGACACCCAATTTTACCCTCCACATTACAAATTAATCTTGAGTCTTTTTTGAATTTTAAAAAAAATTTCGAAATGATTGATTTGTAAAAAGGATAAAACATTTGTCAAATCAGCTTTATAATAGTTTTGAGTAAGAATTTATATTTTTCATATTTAATTATGTGAAATTTATATAAGTTTACTTAAGAAACTATTTTAAAGTTTAATATCATAAGGAAATACTTTTAAAATTTGAAAATGCTTAAATTCCTCCAAATTGATTTAAAATTAGGGGTTAATTGAATAATTGATTTCATATTTTTTAAAGGAAATAATTATGCTTTAAATGTAATAATTATTTCAAATCGTTTATATTAATTAAGCTCAAGAATCGATTTTAATTGATTCGTCTCTATTCCAATTCTAGCGTAATTCCTTTAAATCATTTAAGTCTCTACCGAATTTCCCTAAATATTTCCTAAATTGGCTATCTCTTAAATGTGGCCATATCTTCAACATCCTTATAACACCTCTTTGTCATCAGCCAATTTTTGGGCCAAAGAATTCCCATAATCTGGCCTACCCCACTTCTAATTTTGCCTGACCCGGCCCACACTCACCTTATACCCCTCTTATCTTGTTCTTTCTAAACACAGACCAAAATGACCCCTTTGTTCTTTCCTCTTCTTCTTCAAGAGACAAAGCATAACAACAATAAGAATCCTATCCGCCGCCTTTCATCCTTCCACTTCTTCGTCTCTCTCCGTACAGCTACACGTGCTAGGCACGATGAATATCCTTTCGAAAACTCTAGAGGAAAGCAACGTGGAATCATCTCCACGCGTCTTAGGTCCTTCTCTCAAATCCCGCTCAAATTTGTACTAAGAGGGTACAAATTCATGAGCTAAAACCTTATCCTTCGAGGATTCAAATTCCTCCAAGTGAATTCCCAGAAAAACCCTTCAAATACCTTTTCCCCATATCGGTGAAACCCTCAAATTCACCCAAACTCTCCCCCCATATAAGCCTCACTATTTCATAGTGAAGGCAAGTGTGTTTCAAGAAATTCCTGGGTCTGAGATCTTGTAAAGACTCATTTGAGCTTAGGTCTTGGCTGAGGAATTGGAAGTTCTTTCCCATCGGTGATGGATTAAAGTTTTCGGCAGAAGATCGAGTCTAGGTTTGCTACTCAAAAAAGGAGAACGCTTCAACCTTTCGTATTTCTCTTTCGAGTAAATGTTATGTTGAGTTATTTTTTCTCTTTTTCTTAAAAATTCTATGTTGGATGGGCTGGTCTTGTTTGATTTATGTTATATGGTGTTAGGAATTATGAATGAAAGCTTTAAACATGTTTAGCTGAAGCTGCTGTCAAGACTTAAATTTCTTGGAATTTTCATTTGTTATGTTCAGTCTCAAAAATTGTTATTTGTGTGCTTCATGTGAACAAGCATATGTTGTATGTGTGTTGGTGAGGTTTTGAAATTTGATTATGTGATTTGTTTGCTGGGAGAACTAACTGGTCTTGTTTGTTTTTCCATTAAAGTTTTATGAGTTCTCTAACAAAGGGCTACTTTCTCTTCATGGATAGTTTTGTTTTAATGATTAAGTCATGTTTAAATGCTGATTCTTGTCAAGTGAGGCTATCTATGATTGCTCGGTTGCTTGTGATGATCTTTTCTTGGTTTTGAACAAAGAAGTTCATTGCATACTTGAGTTCTAACTTGATTCCCATTCCCTTTCCTTCATCTCTTATGAATCACGTTTGAGTTAGTTAAGGATTCCGTGGTAAAGTCTTTCTATGTAGAAATCTGTTAAGGCTAGTTAGCTCTTCTGATATCTAAAACTGAATGGCTTTTGTCCAGTTTAAGTCTTGAGACATGCTATCCCGTTATTAAGGAATGAATTTAATAGCCATGTTTAAATATGAAACTTAGCATGTAAATCCTCCACCTTGACCCTGTGAGTGTTATGTGAAGTGAATTCGGACGACTAAATTGTTTGTTCGTAACCTGCCCAAGTCCAAGAGAAAAAAAAATTCAAGTTTGGTTGATTCATAATTTTTCATGATAGTTTTGTGTCTCTATTTGCTTAAGGAGAATGTGTCAATGAAAGGATGTCTCTTTATGTGTTACAATTTGATCTACCTGTTCAGTATGTAGAAAATGATTCAGGAATACTCTTGATTGGGTTTGTGGCTTAAAACTTTTGAATTGGCTTTTTGTCATAGAAACCCGAGTTTCATCACAACCCGAACTACCTTCCTTCTAAGCTAGTCTATACCTGTTATGTGTGAACTTTATCAAAACTGATAAGAAATTTCACAAATAGACCATCTCTCAACACTTTGTTTAAGTACTAATTCTAACTTGTTTTCACTGATAAATGAGGCTAGTTTAGTATGGTTAGTTTCTGGACATTAGCATCCTAAAAAAACCATCTTGTTGTAATATGAATATGAAGTTGTTTTTATTTTGCATAAAAGATTACGAACTTCCCTATCTTTTTTTAGTCAACTGAAAGATCTCACAAAGCCTTTCTTAAAAGTGAGGTATATTTTCAAAGAAGAAGAAGGTTGTTGTTAGTTTTGGCATGATGAATAATGTTTTCCTTAAAATGATAGTCCTCCCCTCCTCTTCTACTGTTTGCTTCTAAATGATATATGAGTCAAGTTATTTCAAATTGTGTGATTTGTTAGGATTGTTTCTATGATAAATCAAATGCTATGTGTGAAACAAATGTTCATTTTAGTTCATTATGCCTTTAGCTTGCCTTATGTATCTCTAATCCTTTTCTCCCTCTCTTGTGCATGTGAATATTACTTGAGTCATGTCGAGACTCTCACCTCATCCCGTATATTTCGCTGAGTTTAAAGCTCAATAAATTATATCGAGTCAACCCCATTGCAAGTTCCGAAGGCTGACCTACAAGTTGCTCGATGAAATGGGTCTAAACCCATTAAAGATGAAGCTACTTCGAAAGGCTTAAAGCCAAAGTGTTTGGCAGTAACGATAGAAAAGTAGAGATGCAGGGAAGAAAAAAGTGAATAAATGGACTTGAAGTCCAAAAATGAGCAGCAAGTGGGCCTTAAAGCCCAAGTTAGATTTAGGACTGGATTTTGGACTAAAAGTCCAAGTTGCTTAAGCCGAAAGGGCTTAAATTCTTCTCTTGTATCTTTAACTCTTATTTGTATTGCCTAGTATAGATTATTTGTATAATTGAACCCTAACTCTTAACTTTGCTGAATTATCCCAAAACTAGTAAACCTTTCTTGTTTAACTTATCTTTAATCATTTTCTTCATGTAAAAAAAAACATTTAGAAGTATTATGCTTTAAATTATCAAAAAACAAGCATGTTTCCCTTTTTTCGTTTAAAAAATTTTTATGTACTTTCATCTCTAAGCATGTTTTAATTTTCTTTTATCAAGTCTTCCCTTTTGTCAAGTTATATTACTATGTTTTCGTAAATTAAAATCAAGTGTTTTCTCAACACTAAAATACAAAAAAATTTAAAGAGTTAGTCAAAATAAGTTATTTTAAAATAAGTCCGGATAATTGCAAGTTAGCGGATGTTTCGAGTGCTTTAAAAAACTTTTTGAAACATTAATAGGAACCTCTTACCCAAATCTCTAATTTTTAAAGTGTTATCTATTTTTGACTTTAGAAATTTTATAAGTTTTTCTTGGTTTTCCTTTAATTAAATTAAGTGGCGACTCTTGCTTTTATTTGAAAATGTTTTGAAACTTTAACTTGGTTTTCGAAATGAATTTTCAAATAGTCGAAACATAAACCATTTTTTTCCAAAAAAAGAAATGGCGACGCTGCTGGGGAGAATTCAACTAGGTTCTGACCTTATTGTTTGACTAACTCTTATTTGACTAACTATTCCGATTGTAATAATTAGTAACCTTTATTGCATTCCTTATTTGTTTACTTTTCTGCAATTATAAATTGTTCATGGCATCTTCTGCCTCTCTTGGCAAAGCATTAGATTGCATTAGGGGAAAAAGGCGATTATGCAAGTATTTGTTGTCGTTCTTAACAGAAAATACAATTTCTCAAAACAAACGAGTGAAGTAGTTGACCTGCGGTCGGTTAACGGTCACTGGTTGTTTTAGCCCGTGGTTGTCCTCCCGGGTTCCTGGTCATTTTCAATAAACCAACTCTAGTCAACTAGTGTAGAGCAAAACCAAATTCTAAAATAGGCATTGACCTAAGATGTCTTAATATCCGAGGGATGTTAAGTCCATTAGTAAGACCAACTTGTGTTCGAAAGGGGCCACGGCCTGAAAGAAAAACCATCCCTTATGTGTTCAATTGAAGGTTGTTATGTTGGGTTGTATGAATCATTGTCCCTCGGGGTTGGGATATATTTAGATAGTCTTTTATTTTGAAGATTGCCTTCCGAAAGGCATTCAGAATTTGCAAAAAGTACAAGAAGTTCGAGAATGAAAGACAAGCCACGGTGGCCTAGTTTAGGATTGTACCCCTGCGTGGGAATGATTTTTTGATGTACATTCCTTTTTCCCTTATTTTGTATCCCCTCTTTATTTAATCGGTTTGTATATAATATTTTTGGGGAAAATGGAACATTTACAAACAACATGCATATTCTTCAATTCGTTAGGCCTACCTTTGGCATAAAAAGGTCACATGTCTGTATAGGACGCGCTATGAACTGTTATGTGATATAACTGTCTAACGTGTTTATGTGCATTGCCCAAATCAAAGGTGAATTGGTCCACTCCTATTTCAATATTTTTTAGAACCCATAGGGAGGATATAAACCCACCATGCAAGGTCCGGGCAAAACTCCTTGAGTTCTTCAAATTTCCCAGAAAAATTCAAAAACTCCTCAAATTCCAAATCCCCTTTAAATAGTGTTCCTACCTCCTCGAAAAATGAACTTACCATATCCAAACTACATCCTTTCAGGGTCCGTCCCCTATATCTAAAAATTCTCATTTTTCCTTTCTTGGCGAAAGAAATTAAATGATTCTTTCTTGACTCAAAAGTCAAGATTCATCACAAGTCAATTACACCCGTCAAAGCACTCAAAATCAATGGACAAATTCCTGTCCGTTTGAGTCTGTCAATACTCACTCGTGGATTGATTCACCTTGAATAAAGCAACATTTGTTTGTTTAAATTCTATCAAATATCTTATTTTATCTACCATGAATAAAATCTAACATGATTTCCTTTTGAGTTATTTTTCTGTAACAGGTAAAAGTTAAGAAACTGATCTGTGTTGAAAAAGTAGCAAAACATCCTCACTTCAAGAAAAAGAAGAAAAAGGATCCTCCTCTGATTGTAGCTAGATAAAAAGGGAAGGAAAATGATTGATAATACTAAGAAAACTAGGTTGACCAATCTTGCTATGCAAGAGCCGATCCTAGTGGACCAGAGTGAGCTTATTGTGCAGCTAATACAAAAAATTGATGAGATGGGGGAAGAAATGCGAAGGAGCAGAGAATTAACTAGGATGGCCAATGCCGTAAATGCTTCCATATCTAGCAAAATGAGGCCTCTGTTTCATCTTCCTTCTCTAAGTTCTCCAGAATGGGAATGTTTTCCTACCCGCTCCAATGCACCCGCCTCCTCAATTCCTAGGCCGCCCATTATCAATTTAACCACTCCAAGTCCATTTCATGTTAGCACCTCACATAAAATCCCTTCTTCTATTATCCAGCACACTAATCGAAAAGATAATTCTAACGCTTACAATCCTCAAAACTTCCCTTCACACTATCAAAACACTCCTCCAAATGCCTATATTCCTCCTACATGCCAAAATAATAATCCAAAATTCATGGACCCACAAAAAATTACCTCCACATACCAAAACTCTGCTCTAAATATCCCATACCTACCACCTATCCAAGATGTGCCACCCACTACCTTTCATGCCGCTACAAACTCTACTTCACTTTTTCAAAAAATCCTGAGTTGTATCATTATGAGAAAAAAGAGAAAGAATGGAAGATCATGGAAGATAAGAATGATAAATACATGATGTTAATGAAAGAAGAGATTACCAAAATCAAGGAATTGCACAGCTCGCCCGACAAAGCGAGATTCATCTCTGAAAACATTTGCATCTACCCAGATTTGCAACTGCCTGAAGGATTCAAAATCTCGAAGTTCGAGACTTTCGATGGAACTGAAAATCCCAAAATCCATTTAAGGATTTATTACGACCAGATGGTAGGAGCAGGCAAAAATGAAGCATTACTAATGAGGCTCTTTAGCCGGAGTCTAAGTGGCAAAGCGTTAGAATGGTTTGCTTCACAAGATTTAAAGAAATGGTATGGATGGAGCTCATTGGCCAAAGATTTTTCTAAGAAATTTTCCTACAATGTAGAGATTGTTCCATATAGGTATTCACTAGACCATATTAAGCAGAAGACAGATGAGTATTTTTGTGACTATGCCCATCGATGGAGAAAGGAAGCAGCGACGGTCCGACCTCCTATGGCTGAGGAAGAAATTATCGCCGTATTTATGTGATCCCAGGAATCAGAAGTCTACAATAAAATGATATCAGCAGTCGATTCAAAATTCGTTGATTTAGTCAAAGTTGGTGAGACAGTCGAAGAGGGCTTTAGAACTGGAAAAATCACCAGGATTTCTACAGATCCGGAGTCTCTGGGATTTCTAAGGAAGAAAAAGGAAGACGTATCCTCCATATCTTTCGGTTCGAGCACAAGGTCTAGAAATCCATCCAAGTTTAGCTCTCAAAATTTTTCATCATCTGAGACATACCTCTCAGCTCCACAAAGCCCTTACCCTGCTTTCTATGCTCAAACTAGTTACCAAAATTATCAGACTCCACCTCCAAACTATAACAACTCATCCCAAAATTACCAAACACCTCCACAAAATAATCAAAACTACCAACCAAAATTCCAAACACCACCTCCAAGCTTTGAAAAGAAACCTCCCCGAACCTTCACACCATTGGCTGAAAGTCAAACTCAACTTTTTGAAAGACTCAAAGAAGTCGATTGATTCAACCCATGTGCCGAGATTTGTCAATACCAACTCTCAATTTTTTAAAGCCGATCGATATTGCTCATACCATGCTGGAAGTGTTGGGCATGCTACAGAAGATTGCATCAATCTGAAATACAAAATTCAGGACTTGGTCGATCATAAAGTATTCTCACTTCAGACAGCATCATCAAATATCACCAACCATGGAGGAGACGCTATCAATATGATAGAAACTGATGAAGAGTGGATGGCAAGCAAGTTTGTAACACTAGCCAGTTTGGAAAAAGTGAAAAAATTAGAGAAAGTTGTGACTTCTCTGAACATAAACAAGGAGTCTAAGATAATGACTACACATTGTCAAGCATTCTCTGAAAAGCCTCCAAAATTTAGTGTACACCACATCTAAGTCAAAGAGAATCAGTCTGAAGACAAGGTTAAGAAGAATATTGATCTGGAGCTGCCAAAGCCACTCAGTCACCTCTACCAGTCACTTTCCATATGTGTAAAGCCCGCAAGCAACGGTCCTGGGGATGGAATCAGACATCTCTTCAAAGAATGTGATGATATCCTAGAGGAGTTTCCTGAGGCATCATGAATCAAAAAGCTGAAACTGGAGAAGCAATTGCAGAATTGGACCTCCACTCCACTCATGATTTCCCAATCGCTGTGATAGATAAAAGGACAAATTTAAATTTTTTACAAATCAGTGATGGTCCGGATGAGGCCCGAGACCCACTTTTATTTCTTTTATTTTTCTCAGTACTATTTTCCTACTTTCCAAAAAAAGGCATAGACTCGTACTCGTGCGAGTCATAGTCAAAATTTGTGAATATTTTCAAATCCAATGAAAGTCTCACCTATCTCAAAAATCAAGTGCTTTTATTTACCTTTCATGTTTAAAATGATATTATCTAACCTTGTTTAAGTATGATTTCAGTAAAAAATAATTTAAAACCTGTCAACGTTATGCCATGTCATGAGCTGAATGAATAGCTGAGGTAGATGATGAATGTGAAGAGTAAGATGGAAAGATTATGGTCCTCAAACAATTGGAGAATCAAAAGAAATCTAGTCAAAGAAATCATAACAGATGTCCTCCTGACAAAAGTACAGAAGGAATTCAAGTATAGAAAAATGAGCAGTGGATCTTCCCTCCATCAAGATAAGCACAAAGGAAAATTCACACCAAATTGACGAAGATGTCATCCACAAAGTAATATCCAAAGGTGCTTTGATTTTGTCGGTGGCAGATGATCAAGGTGTGGACAAAATTGATTAACTCAGAAGCTATCAAGAGATACTATGCCTGAAGATAGTTTATCCTTTAGTTCATTTCCATCCTTGGTAATTCAGCAATATCTTCCCCTATCCTCTGCGTACGAACTACGTTTGACCTGAATTCTCAAGAATGAGATATGTAGGCGGCCTTTGTCGGCTTTGATCACCCCTTTGGTAAATTTCAATATTATCACGCCCCAAGGTTACCTCCTAGACGTAACACGGGACTTGGGACCACACGTTACCCAAGCTAACCCTTTGTCATAGCATTCTCAAGTATAACAAAAGATAAGCGGAAGCATAATAGATAAATCTGGAATCACATAAATGGATAATCAAGTCAAATGGGAATACAAAGTACAGAAAGAGACTCAAAAGTTGTCTATGTCTGAAAAGCCTCTACTCATGACATAAAGAGTTGCCAGGACAAGACCCTAGCTAACTCGAAGTGCAGAAAATATAATAGCTAACACTTACTAAGAACATAATAGTCCTCGATCTAAGAGGACTCACCAACATCTAACAGAAAGTGGCCTGGAAGCTCTAGCCACGGGTCTGGGAAGGAACACCTGAATTTGCATCATCAAAGGATACATCGCAAGATATGCGTCAGTACTATAGGATGTACCAAGTATAAGAGCGATGCATGAACATGATATAAACCATTAAAATATACTTAAAATGACTTGTTACACAAAGAAAAGACATGAATAAGTATTAAGATAAGAGATATAAGACATGAAAGAAAACTTAAGTTCAAAGTATAAAATCATATAACTTCGTAGTTTGAAAATGATCATGTGGGAGTTTCTCTTAACTGACATAAACCATGCTGAGCTATATGTAGTCCAGTGTCATGTACCTTCACTGAAAAGGGTTGTCCTAACCGGCCAAAGTTAGAACCATGTCGTACCAGGATCCTGTCATAATAAGACATAGAGGGCAACCTACGGTGGCAACGTAGTTTTAGACTTGGGTTATCTGAACCCTTGTCTCTCGGTGCTAAATACTACTCCCAAAACATATAACATGAGCTCATATACATGTGACATATCTGATGTCAAACTTGTTCATAACATGTTCATATCCTGGATTGTCTTACTACTCATGAATTATAGATTATAAATCGATTCATGAGCATTGATGGAACATCGGGTGTCTTGCATTGCATAATAATTCATAACTTGAAAACTTGCATGGCCTTAGTTAAATTTCATAATAACATATACTTTCATAAAATATAAGAACTAGGCATGCACTTGCTTGAAATTCATGAAATCATGCCATCATTTCCCCCAATTTCTTAAATCACTTCAGGCATGTAGGATTCACCATAATTAACCTTCAATTCATGAAATAAGAGTTTATATATAAAAACCCATGCACAATCATGCAATTTAATAGAATTTCATAATAAAATCATGAGAAGGAAATTTATAGCAAAACTCATAAGAATTTGGTAAAAACTCTAATTTGAAAGTTCATGAAATCACAATTTGAAATTTGGGGTTTTGGGCACAAGGGTAAAAGGAACCCATTGTTGAATACCCACATATCTTGATTGAAGCTAACCCACTTGAATTGAAAAGACTTAGGAGACTTGGACTTGGAGCTTGAGACTTGGAGTGTAAGATTTGGAGCTTGGAGAAGAACTTTTCCTTTTTTGGAGAAGAATGAAGATTTGAGAAGGAACTTAGGCTAATGAGGGTGAAAACCCTACTTGAAATAGTCAAAAAGACATCATTTAGGAGTTATTAGGGTGGGTAATGACTAAAATACCCCTGGGATTTAATTAAGAAAAAGATGGAAAATAGGTCGGCTTCAGGAATCAGGGGTCGGTTCTACGGGTCGTCATTTGTACCACGACCCATGGTTCCAAATCGTGGTTCCTGGCCAACCATTCAGGCCGCAGAAGGCAATCCTACGGGTCAACAGGACAGACCCATAGAATGGATAATGGGTCGTCAAACCAAGTCGTGAAACCTGGGAACTTGTCATCCCTCTTATTTGGTTCCATGAGTCAACAGGATGGACCCGTGGTTTGAACCACGGTTCGTAGAACCAAATAGTGGTCCCAGACTAGAGGCTAAATCAACAGGAGGGAATCACGGTTCTATTCCATGACCTGTGGTTCAAACCACGACCCGTGGTTTAGACACGTCATTCCTGGAACATGAAAAAAATTCTGAGTTTCAGACTTAGATAGCTGGTTTGATTTCTGAGGTGCTACAATATCTCCCCCCTGGGATCATTCGTACTCAAATAAAGACTAAACAGGGAAAAACTGAAGAGAAAAATAACCCAACCAGCAATAGAACATGGAAATCAAGGGAAAATTGAACTTTTCAACTTAAAACATGATAAAACTAACTTCGTAAAACATAGATGCATGCAAGGATCATGAGAGAAACTGATGGAGTAGAATCAAAGGGACAAACTAAGGAGGAAATTAGTACCTCAAGATGGAACTGAATCGGAAGGAAAGAGATGAGGATATTTGGCCTTCATGGCCTCCTCCGCTTCCCAAGTAGCTCCTTCTACAAGCTGATTTCTCCAAAGAACTTTTACCAAAGCGACTTCTTTGTTCCTCAACCTCCGAATCTGACGATCAAGGATTTTTATGGGGACCTCCTCATAGGTGAGACTATCCTTCACACTTACATCCTCCAAAGGAACAATCAAGGTCGGATCACCAACACACTTCTTCAATAAGGAAACATGGAAAACTAGATGAACCGCTTCCAAATCTGATGGCAATTCCAACTCATAAGCAACCTTACCAACCTTCCTCAGAATCTGATAAGGACCTACAAAACGGGGACTAAGCTTTCCTTTCTTCCTGAATCTCATCACGCCCTTCAAAGGTGAAACCTTTAGAAAAACCCAATCATCAACTTCAAATTCTAATTCCCTTCTTCTCACATTCACGTATGATTTAAGTCAACTCTGAGCGGTCTTCAACATCTCCCTAATAAGCTGAACCTCCTTCATGGTCTCATGCACCGAATAAGGGCAAATCAAAGCTGTCTTAACTACCTCAAACCAACCAATAGGAGATCTACACCTCCAACCATAAAGTTCCTCATACGGAGCCATCTGGATGCTAGAGTGAAAGCTATTATTGTAGGCAAACTCGATAAGAGGTAAGTGATCATCCCAATAACCTTTGAAATCGATCACACAAGCTCTCAACATATCCTCCAAAGTCTGAATAGTATGCTCTGCCTGTCCATCTGTCTGAGGGTGAAAAGTTGTGCTAAGATTCACTTGAGTACCAAGACCTCTCTTAAATGATCTCCAAAACTGAGAAGTAAACTGAGTGCCCCTATCTGAAATGATGGACAAAGGAACACCATGCAGATAAACTATCTCATGGATGTAGAGCCTAGCATAATTGTCAGCTGAATCCGTAGTCTTAACAGCCAAGAAATGGGATGATTTAGTCATCCGGTCGATAATCACCCAAATTGAATCATGTTTTCTTCGAGTACGAGGCAAACCTGTAATGAAGTCCATATTGATCGATACCCATTTCCAAGTGGGGAGGTCAATATCCTGAATCATGCCACCCAGTCGTTGGTGCTCTACCTTTACTTGCTGACAGTTGGGACACTTAGCCCCAAAATCGGCTATGTCCCTCTTCATACCATTCCACCAATAAACTTCTCATAGATCACGGTACATCTTGGTGGCACCAGGGTGGATGGAATATCTGGAAATATGATCCTCAGTCAAAATCTGTTAGCGCAACCCATCTACATCTGGAACATATAGTCGACCCTGATAACAAAGTACACCATCTCCCCCCTGTGAGAACACCTCAACCCTTTGCTGATGGACTGCACCCTTAAGCTGAAGTAAAATGGGATCACTGTCTTTCTTTGCTTTCACTTCTGCTACCAAGTATGATTCGCAACCATTCTAAGCAATAACACCACCTTCTGTCGAGTCCATATGGCGAACTCCCAACCGAGCTAGCCTATGAACCTCCTTAATCAGTTCCTTCTTTCCTTTTTCAACTGAAGACACACTACCCATCGATAATCTACTAAGTGCATCCGCCACAACATTGGCCTTACCCGGATGGTAAAGCACACTCATGTCATAATCCTTAACGAGCTCAAGCCATCTCCTTTGTCACAAATCCAATTCTTTCTGAGTCAACATATACTGAAGACTCTTATAATCAGTGAATACATCAACATGCACCCCATACAAATAATGTCTCCAAATCTTCAAAGCAAAAACCACGGCTGCTAACTCAAGATCATTAGTAGGGTAGTTCTTCTCATGAGTCTTAAGTTGTCTAGAGGCATAAGCAATCACCTTACCCTGTTGCATTAAAACACAACCCAAACCAATCCTAGATGTATCACAATACACAACAAAATCATCTAGGCCCTTGGGTAGAGCTAACACTGGAGCTGTGGTCAATCTAGTCTTTAATTCCTGAAAGTTCTTCTCACACAAGTCGGACCACTAAATTTTACCTTCTTCTGAGTCAATCAGGCAAACCCAAAAAGCTCCTTCCACAAACCTCCTGTAGTAACCAGGCAAACTCAAAAAGCTTCTAATATCGGATGGGGAACTAGGTCTAGGCCAGTTCATTACCACCTCAATCTCTTGAGAATTAACTCGAATACCATCCCTAGTCATAATATGACCCAAAAACGCAACGGACTGCATCCAGAACTCACACTTGTTAAACTTAGAAAATAACTGTCGGTCCTTGAGAGTTTGCAACACAACTCTCAACTAATCTTCATGCTCCTCTTCACTTCTAGAGTAGATGAGTATATCATTAATGAAAACAATCAAAAATATATCGAGGTACTGTTGAACACACGGTTCATCAAATCCATAAAGGTTGCATGAGCATTCGTTAGACCAAAAAACATCACAATAAATTCATAATGACCATATCGAGTTTTGAAGCTGTCTTCGAAATATCACTCTCTAATATGAAGTTGATGATAATCGGATCTAAGGTCAATTTTGGAGAAGAAACTAGCACCCTAAAGTTGATCTAACAAATCATCAATCCTAGGAATGGGATACTTATTCTTTATTGTGACCTTGTTCAACTGATGGTAGTCAATACACATTCTGAAGGAAACATCTTTCTTTCACACGAATAAGACGGGAGCACCCCATGGAGAAATGCTAGGCCTGATGAAACCCTTATCAAGAAGATCCTTCAACTGATCCTTCAACTCCTTATGTTCAGCGGGAGCCATCCTATAGGGAGGAATAGAGATGAGATTCGTATGTTGAAGAAGATCTATCCCAAAGTCAATCTCCCGCTCGGGAGGGACTCCGGGCAAATCCTTGGGAAATACTTCTGGGAATTCATTCACAATGGGAATAGACTGAAGGGATGGGGTTTCAGACTCCGTGTGCATAACCCAAACTATATGATAAACATACCCTTTTGAAATCATCTTTCTAGCCTTAAGATAAGATATAAAATGACATTTTGAGGATGGGGGACTACCTTTCCATTCTAAGACGAGTTCATTTGGAAACTTGAAACTGAAAACCCGAGTACGAAAATCTTACAGAAGCATAACAAGCATGTAGCCAATCCATACCAAGAATAACATCAAAATCTGTCATCTCCAATTCTACTAAATCCACTGAAGTGACTCTATGAAGGATTGAGATAGGGAAATTTCAGTAGAATCTTTTGGCTAAGACTGACTCACCAACAGGGGTAGAAACACAAAAGGGTTCTAAAAGCAATTCAGGACAAATTTCAAATTTTCATGCTACATAAGGAGTCACAAAGGATAAAGAGGCACCGAAGTCCAACAAAGCATACACATCGAAAGATAAGACTTTCAACATACTAGTAACAAAATCTGGGGAACCATCCTGGTCCTGACGAGAGGACATAGCATAAAGACGGTTCTGGCGCTGACCACCAAAATTAGAAGTTGTGCCCTGCTAGGCTGGTCGACCTCCTAGGGCTGCTGGAGTAGACTGAGCCCTACTATCTCCCTGCCCCTTCTAAGCTGAAGGGCAGTCTCTAATCATATGTCCAGCCTGTCAACACCCAAAGCATGCTCCCGTGCCCGCGCGACACTCTCCCAGGTGATTCTTCCCATACTTGTTGCAAATGAGATGGTATGGTCCTCTAGTAACACTCCCCTGAGACTATGAATAAGAACCAAATACTCTACCACTCTGATCATGATGAGGCCTCAGGGCCTGGGTAGGAGCACTAGCAGAGGAATGAACGGGTCCTGATGACTTCTTCTTAAATGAGGAACGGTGCCCGCCACCGGAACTCAAATTCACAAACTCCTCAGTCTTTGCTTTCTCCAACTCCCGGGGAAAGAACCGGTCGAGGAAAGCCCTCTCAAAACACTCCCAAGTAATACGGACCACATCCCTAGCTCTAGCCTCCTTCCATTGGGTAAACTAGATATGAGCTATATCCTTGAGTTTGTAGGATGCGAACTCTACACAATCAACACTAACCAGTTGCATAACCTCAAATATCTTCTTCACTTCATCAATAAAATTTAGCAGATCCTCATTCACCTTCAAACCCCAAAACTCCGGCTGGTTCATACGGACAAAATCATGAACTCGGGCCGCTACCCCACCTTGAGGGTGGATGAGGGAAGAATCTTGCTGATTGGCCTGAGCAGGTAAGGTTTAGGCTAGCAAATGGATGGCGTTCCTAAACTCCTCATTCGTGACCTCTGGGGCCAGAACTGGAGGAACGACATTTGGAGCGGCACGGTGAGGTATAGCACGTCGAGGCATGATCTGAAATGTACAAGGTAAGGATTAGAGAAACATTAGTGTTAAGCTCTATCGCACGATATGATCATGAAAGAAGTAAAGTTTTCTAAGACATCTCATAGCTTCCCTCTTATATGTGTGGCGCGCTTCACACACATGAAGGAGACTCTACTCGATGCGGCTTTCAGACATCCTAGGACTCTTGAACCTGAGGCTCTGATATAATGTGTGTCACACCCTGAGGTTAACCCCTATACGTAACACGAGACTTGAGAACACAAGTGCCCCAGCTAACCCTTGGTCATAGCAGCATAACAAAAGATAAGCGGAAGCATAATAGATAAATCCAAAATCACATAAATGGATAATCAAGTTAAATGGGAATACAAAATCCAGAAAGAGACTCAAAAGTTGTCTCTGTCTGAAAAGCCTCTACTCATGAAATAAAGAGTTGCCAGGACAAGACCCTAGCTAACTCGAAGTGCAGAAAATATAATAGCTAACACTGACTAAGAACATAATAGTCCTCGATCTAAGAGGACTCACCAACATGTAACAAAAAGTGGCCTGGAAGCTCTAGCCACGGGTCTGGGAAGGAACACCTGAATTTGCATCATCAAAGGATACATCGCAAGATATGCGTCAGTACTATAGGATGTGCCAAGTATGAGAGCGATGCATGAACATGATAAAAACCATTAAAACATACTTAAAATGACTTGTTACACAAAGAAAAGACATGAATAAGTATCAAGATAAGAGACATAAGACATGAAAGAAAACTTAAGTTCAAAGTATAAAATCATATAACTTCGTAGTTTGAAAATGATCATGTGGGAGTTTCTCTTAACCGACATAAACCATGCTGAGCTACATGTAGTCCAGTGTCATGTACCTTCACTGAAAAGGGTTGTCCTAACCGGCCAAAGTTAGAACCATGTCGTACCAGGATCCTGTCATAATAAGACATAGAGGGCAACCTATGGTGGCAACGTAGTTTTAGACTTGGGTTATCTGGACCCTTGTCTCTCGGTGCTAAATACTACTCCCAAAACATATAACATGAGCTCATATACATGAGACATATTTGGTGCCAAACTTGTTCATAACATGTTCATACCCCGGATCGTCATACTACTCATGAATTATAGTTTAGAAATTGATTCATGAGCATTGATGAAACATCGGGTGTCTTGCATTGCATAATAAATCATAACTTGAAAACTTGCATGGCCTTAGTTCAATTTCATAATAACATATACTTTCATAAAATATAAGAACTAGGCATGCACTTGCTTGAAATTCATGAAATCATGCCATCATTTTCCCTAATTTCTCAAATCACTTCATGCATGTAGGATTCACCATAATTAACCTTAAATTCATGAAAGAGGAGTTCATATGTAAAAACCCATGCAAAATCATGCAATTTAATAGAATTTCATAATAAAATCATGAGAAAGCAATTTATAGAAAAATCCATAAGAATTGGGTAAAAATCCTAATTTGAAAGTTCATGAAATCACAATTTGAAATTTAGTGTTTTGGCCACAAGGGTGGAAGGAACCCATTGTTGAATACCCACATACCTTGATTGAAGCTAACCCACTTGAATTGAAAAGACTTAGGAGACTTGGACTTGGAGCTTGGAGAAGAACTTTTCCTTTTTGGGCAAAGAATGAAGATTTGAGAAGGAACTTAGGCTAATGAGGGTGAAAACCCTACTTGAAATAGTCAAAATGACATTATTTAGGAGTTAAAAGGGTGGGTAATGACTAAAATACCCCTGGGATTTAATTAAGAAAAAGCTGGGAAATGGGTCAGCTTCAAGAATCACGGGTCGGTTTGTCATTTGAACCACGACCCTTGGTTCCAACTCGTGGTTCCTAGCCAACCATTCAGGCTGCAGAAGGCAATCCTACGGGTCAACAGGACAGACCCGTAGAATTGATGACGGGTCATCAAACCATGTTCTGAAACCTGGGAACTTGTCATCACCTTGATCTGGTTCCACGAGTCGATAGGATGGACCCGTGGTTTGAACCACGATCCATAGAACCAACTCATAGTTCTATACAAGAAGCTAAATTAACAGGAGGGAATCATGGTTCCATTCCATGACCCGTGGTTCAAACCACGGCCCATGGTTTGGACCCGTCATTCCTAGAACATGAAAAAATTTTTGAGTTTCAGACTTAGATAGTTGGTTCAATTTTCGAGGTGTTACAAATATCTTCTGCCTGTAAGTGTGGGAAACGACATTTGACCTGATTCCTTCTTCAACGGGATACGTAGGCACCATAACGGCTCGGTCATACCACCCCAACAAATAGAAACGGGGGTAGAATTTTTGAGTAAGGAATCTCAAAAATTCAGAAGGCGAAGATCATACTCCAATAAGTCAAAATGAAACTATGCCAAGAGCAACTGAAATGGATCTCAAGAAAGAATCTCATAATCTCCACAGAGTATCAAGTCTCTTATCAACGAGATGAGATTCGTCACGAAACCTTTAACTGGGGCAGAAATTTTGAGGAGGACCTCAAAATTTTCACTAAGATCCATCTGAAAGTTCAGAAAAACAAACTCTAAAAAAATCCCCATCACCAAAAGATTAGAGTCCACTTCAAAAATCCCCAGCTGCGACAATGTCCAAGGCGGACTAATCCCAAGCTGCGATGGATTTCTCAAAAAACTATTTTCAAACATTCCAGCTAGGATGATGAAGCATTTTTTAAGCTCACCAGTAATGTGTCAGATATGTCAAGACCTCAAGTGAAGGAAGTTCATTGGCTAGTACATGACATGACAATATTGGCAGAGATTTTTTCAAATCATTTCTTCAAAATCACTATTTTTCAAAACTTAGTCAAAAAATCTTTACAAATTAATTTATTCCTTTATAACTTGACTTTATCTTACATCTACTGTGACCCGAGGAGTCGAGGATGACAAGCACCTGAGTATAGTAAGTACCCAGAGATGACAAAGCAAGGAGCAGGAAATCGAAGAAAGTCAACATACAACAGTTTCACCAAAAAAGTAATAATTGTTTTGTGGATGCAGGATATACTAAGAAGTGTCAGGTATCAAAAAATCCCTCATCATTCAGCAAAGCAATACGATGAGACTAAATTCCCAAGATCATCCAAAGGTGTCCAAACAATGGAAAGAGGCCAAAAGAGGTAAGGTTTTTATAGAACTGATGAGTTTTCTTGTAGTTTGCAGGAACTACCAGATAAGGAGAGGTCGATGACATCCTCGAATTACCAGCAGATATGAGATTGCAACAAACACACGGGGTTCAAAAATGCTATTTATAGTTGTCCCCAGATATAGGTTCAACCATTCATTTACATTCATAATAACCCCTTGTTTTTCTATCTACCTCGAAAAGTGGAGGAAGCTTTCAAACAAAGTTATTTTGATGAATACTTTCTTTAAAGCTTTTCTTGAATTTGAATTTGACCGTGGTCGCTAGTAAAAGCGATGCTGCATCTACTGATCATTTACGTTGAGCACAGGAAATGCCAAGAAGTCAAAATGTTAACAAAGAGATTAAAGGTGATGTTTTCTGACAATTACCATGAAGAGCCATTTACATGTTGATGTTTGTCACAAGGACCATCATCTGCAAACCGCGTCACAAGGACCATTATTTGCAAACTGCCTCATGGGGTTTATCTTATCATCCTAACACTTGTAATCCACAACAATGGAAATGTGCAAAGTATTCAAGTCACAGCTACGGGAATGCGCAAATCCTAACACTTGTAAGCCACAACAACATGAATGTGCAAAGTGTTCAATTCACAACAATGGGAATGCGCACTACACTTGTAAGTCGCAACAATGAGAATGCGCAAATCATGGCACTTCAAGTTGCAGCAATAAGGGAATGCGCAAGGTGTCTAAGTCACATCAACAAGAATGCGCATTATACTCGTAAGCCACAACAATGGGAATATGCAAAGTGTTCAAGTCATAGCAATGAAAATGCACATGCAATCACAAAATCAAATGATATTCGCCACCAGGGTTAATAAAACATATCGTCCAAGAGAAGTCTATAAGACGTTATCCCAAATCAAACGATGAACTAGATTTCCTAAAAGTTGGTAGGCCAAAGGTAGTCGCAGCAATATCTAAAACCAGATAGTGTACAAGATTGCCCAACACTTGACAGACTGAGAGTTATCAATAAGACGCAGCGATATCTGAAACCAGATAGTATGCAAGATCACCCGAAGATTGATGATTCAAAGGTAGTGTGTAAGTCGCAATAATATCCAAAATTGGATAAAAGTGCAAGACTAGTAAAATTTGATAGTCTGAGGGTTATCTATAAGGCGCATCATATCCAAGTTCATTATACGCAAGACTACCCGAAGGCTAGCAACTCAAGGAAAATCTGTAAGTTGCGTTACGTCCAAGATCGGATAAAAGTGTAGAATTACCTAAAGACTTACAATTCGAAGGATATTTGTAAGCCGCCTCTATCCAAAGTTGGATGATGTGCAGGATTACTTGAAAGCTGACAATTCAAGGGACATCTATAAGCCGCCTCTATCCAAAGTTGGATGATGTGCAAGATTACCTGAGGTTTGATGATTCAAGGGATATCTATAAGTCGCGTCGATATGAAGATATGCAAGACTTACTCGAAGTCATATAAAAAAGATTATCACCAATAGCCGAGAGGGCTATCATATCATAGACTACTACAAGCGGTCACGAAGACCATCATATTCAACAGTAAAGAAAGTCATCACATTAGAAGAATCATCACGCTTCATTTCCACGAAGGCAATCATGTATGACAACCGCGAGGTCTGTTATGTTTATTATCACAAAGTTGTTACAAATGGGTACGAGGGCCACACTTAAATATTGGGTCTACGCCCCATAAGTGTTCTCTATATTTGCTTGCCCACTCGAGGGCATATACTTGAAATTGTGTTTGGGTCGACCCTCATAAGCGGTCTATATATTTGCTTGCCCACTCATGGGCTTATACTTGAAATTATCTTGGGTTGTCTACCCCATAAGTGGCATATTCATGTCGAGACATCCACCCCTCTTGGTGTATTTATATATTTTCCAATATGATGCTTACTTTGTTTTAGGTCATCCGCCCTAAAAATGACCATTAGGCTAACTCTGTCGCTATAAGATGTCTATTATCGAGCTATCCACCTCATTTCATTTTGATTATCTAACACTTCTAAGCCGCAACAATAGGAATGCGTAAAGTGTTTAAGTCACAACAATGGGAATGTGCAAATATAACACTTCTAAGCCACAACAATGGGAATGTGAAAAGTGTTCAAGTCACAACAACAAGAATGTGCACCAGGTACAACACTACCAAAACGCTACAAAATGGTTACGAGAACCGTTACATTGCAAAGGGCTACAAGGTCTTTATATTCAAAGATCTTCATGCTCAATCACTACAAAGGCAATCTTGTTTGATGTCTATGAAGGCTATCATATTTACATGTCGCGAAAGTCATAATTTCCTAAGACAGGGACTAGAAAAGGATGGCATCTTCTTCAGAAATCAACATATTCCAAAATAAGGTACAAAAGCTATCTCTCCTTATTGAGTTACTTTACTAATAACAATCTTATTTCAAAATATTACCGAGAGCATCCGAGATGATGAAAATCTCAAACTAGAACAACAGGTGCAGATCATGTCAAAAGGACATCACAACACAGGAGTCAGACATAATCCAAGGATGAGGTATGTCAAAAGAACTATCTCTCTAAATTAAATTATGTTACTTCTAACAAATTTGTTTTGAGATGTTGTCGAGAGCATCCGAGAAGGATGAAATTCTCAAAGCAAAACCATAGGTGTGGACTACACTAAAAAGGACGCATCACAATGTGGAACTTTTTCTTAGCAGCAAACTGGGACATAGTCCGAAGAGGGATATCAAAATCATTCGACGTGAGCTGAGGAATGACTTGCACCTCCATCAAACCATACCCCTGTCAGAAGGCATGTGGGTATTTCCTATTATTGGGTCTTAGTTTCGCATCCAGAGTTCTTTCTAAACTCAACTAGAAGCAATATTCCTTCTATTCGAATACGGGTGACAGTACACTTCGAGCTCTGGAAATTGTGTTCATGTAAATTCTTATTTTATGGGTGTGAAGTGCACCACATTCATGGCTAAGAAGTTGCAAACTTCTTTTCCATAACTCAATTAATTGTCACTCATCCCGAGTCAAAGGTTATCTTAGCATAAGAGATTACCTTTTCCACTGATTGAGTTGAACTACAAGAAGCCTGATTTCTCTTGTCTCAGGATATGTAGGTGGGTTCTATGTTGAAAACTCAACTGCATTTCAAACTCCCCCCAATCCTCTTACCCCCTAGCTTTCCGATCTCTCCTTCATTCAAAACCGAGATAGCTTTGAACTCTTTGAAAATCGTGCACAAAAATCAAGCATTTTGAACTACAAGTGGCCTGAGTTCTCATATAACCTGAGATATATAGGAAACTCAGGAAAAGAGTTTGGCCATGATTCCTTGAAATTCATGCTAGAACCAACCGATTTCTAGAGATGAATCTGTGGTCGGATAAAATTGGGAGCATCAATTCCCTTTGCCCAGGGTTCCTTACATCCACCCTACCCAAAGGGAGGGACAATTATTGACACCCAATTTTTACCCTCCACATTATAAATTAATCTTGAGCCTTTTTTGAATTTTAAAATAATTTTTGAAATGATTGAATTGTAAGAAGGATAAAACATTTGTCAAATCAGCTTTACAATAGTTTTGAGTAAGAATTTATATTTTTCATATTCAATTATGTTAAATTTATATAAGTTTACTTAAGAAACTATTTTAAAGTTTAATTTCATAAGAAAATCCTTTTAAAAATTAAAAATGCTTAAATTCCTCCAAATTGATTTAAAATTAAGGGTTAATTGAATAATTGATTTCATATTTTTTAAAGGAAATAATTATTCTTTCAATGTAATAATTATTTCAAATCATTTATATTAATTAATCTCAAGAATCGATTTTAATTGTTTCGCCTCTATTCAAATTCTAGCCTAATTCCTTTAAATCGTTTAAGTCTTGGCCGAATTTCCCTAAATCCTTCTTAAATTGGCTATCTCCTAAATTTGGCCATATCTTTAACATCCTTATAACACCTCTTTGTCAACAGCCAACTTTTGGGCCAAAGAATTCCCACAATCTGCCTAGCCCACTTCCAATTTCTCCTGACCCAGCCCACACTCACATTATACCCCTCTTATCTTGTTCTTTCTAAACACAGACCAAAACGAACCCTTTGTTCTTTCCTTGTCTTCTTCAAATGACAAAGCACTACAACTATAAGAACGCTAGCTGCCACCCTCTATCCTCCCACTTCTTCGTCTCTCTCCATACAGCTACACGTGCTAGGCACGACCAATTTCCTTTTGAAAACTCTAGAGGACAGCAACGTGGAATCATATCCATACATCTTAGAACCTTCTCTAACATCACGCTCAAATTTGTACCAAGAGGGTAAAAATTCGTGAGCTGGAACCTTATCCTCCGAGGATTCAAATTCCTCCAAGTGAATTCCCATAAAACCCCTTCAAATCCCTTTTTCCCACATCGGTGAAACCCTCAAATTCACCTAAACTCTCCCCCTATATAAGCCTCGCTATTTCATAGTGAAGGGAGGCATGTTTCAAGCAATTCCTGGGGCTGAGACCTTGTAAAGAATCATTTGAGCTTAGGTCTTGGCTGAGGAATTGGAAGTTCTTTCCCATCGGTGGTGGAGCAAAGTTTCTGGTAGAAGTTCGAGTCTAAGTTCGCTACTCCAAAAAAGGTGAACGATTCAACCTTTCGTATTTCTCTTTCTAGTAAATGTTATGTCGAGTTATTTTTCTGTCTTACTCCCCGAGGTTATCCCCCAAACGTAACACGGGACTTGGAACCACAAAGATCCCAAGCTAACCCTTGGTCATAGCATTCTCAAGCATAACAAAGATAAGCATAGCGGAAACATCATAAGGAAAGCCAAATAAGAAGCATATCATAGATAGAGAGTCAAATAAGGAATACAACTCGAAATGCCATGCGAATACAACTATTTCTGAAAAGCCTCTAAACTAGCATAAGAGTTGATGGGACAATACCCCAACTAACTCGAACATCTGAACAGAAAGAATACATAGAACTAGAGTAAGGTCCAGCCCTCGCCGTATGAGGACTCACCAATAGCTAAGTATGAGTGGCTGGAACTCTAGCCACGGGTCTGAGGAGGAACACCTGAATTTGCATTGTGAAAGGATGCAGCGCAATATGCGTTAGTACTATGGAATGTACTAAGTATTCGAGCAATGCATGAACATGATAAAAACATGATAATTATGATTAAATAACTGAAATCATAATTGAAAGATAAGTTGGATGCAAAGACTCTAAATATACCATAAGGTGAAACGTAATCATAAATAATAAGTCTGAAATCTAAATTAGAGTCAAATTCAACTTAAAACATAAACGGTTTCTGTGGGAGGTTCTCTAACCGACATAGACCATGTGAGCTACGTAGAATTCGATGTATCCGCCCTATCGAGAGGACCCAATATACCTTGCCAGAATATAAAGGCATAACTAGGCGTGATCACTAAAACTGATACCCAACAGAGGGGACTTAGAACCTACGGGGGCATGTAGTTCTAGGACATATGGGTACTCTCACCCATCCAGCTCGATGCTAATACTACTCCCAAAATATACATATAGCTTATATAATACTTGGGCATGTCTGATGCAAAAACTGTTCAAAACCAATGACATATCTAATGCCAAAGCTGTGTAAAACCGATGACATATCTAATGCCAAAGCTACTTAAAACCAATGACATATCTAATACCAAAGCTATTTAAGTTCATAAATCTGAAGGCTTAGCTTAGCCATAATTCAAACATACTTTTCTTTCTAAAATCATACTCGAAGAATTAGTCATGCAATTTCATAAGTACATGAAGGCCATGATATCTAATCATGCCAACTTTCTCTTGAAAACATGTAAATTCATAGTTTCATGTTAGAAATCAACATTCATGCTCGGGCATTTAAAACCATTGAGAGAATCATAATCAAATCATGAGTAATCAAGAGAAAATCCTGAATTTAAACATAGAAACTGATTTCATAAACTTTCCCCAAATTTAGATCAAAACCCTAATTTCATAACTTCATAATTCAATTTAAGACTTGCGGATTTTGGGTACAAGGGTGAAAGGAAACCATTGTTAAGAACCCACATATCTTGGTGGAAGATTACCCACTTGATTGGAAAAGAATTAGGAGACTTGACTTGGAGCTTGGAGACTTGAGCTTGAGAGAAATTTTCCTTTTTGAGTGAAGAATGTGGAACTTAGGAGAGACTTAGGATAATATGGGTGAAAACTCTTCTAAAAGTAGTCAAAACGACTTTACTTAATACATAATAGGGTGAGAAATGACCAAAATATCCCTGGGAATTAAATAAGAAAAGGCTGGAAAATAGTCAACATTCAGTGACCACAGTTTGGTCGACGGTCCGTACTTCAGGAAGACAGACCGTCGTGGGAGCCGTCATTTCTGGGCACTTAAAAAGGGACTGCTGGATCTTAGGAATAACGGGTGGAACGATGGACCCGTCGTCCAGAAGGACGGGCCGTCCTTCAACCCGTCGATCCTGGGTACTAGAAGAGGGACTTCTGAACCTTGAAGGATGAGCATCAGGGTAGTTGGTAATGACGGTCCGTCATCCAGAAGGACGGACTGTTCCTCAACCCATCATTTTTGGGACCAACTTATCTGAGACTTGGACGACGTACGCACAGGACAGACCATTGTTCCAAACCACGAACTGTCATTTGAGCCGTCATCAAGTTTGGTTGATTCATAATTTTTCATGATAGTTTTGTGTCTCTATTTGCTTAAGGAGAATGTGTCAATGAAAGGATGTCTCTTTATGTATTACAATTTGATCTACCTGTACAGTATGTAGAAAATGATTCAGGAATACTCTTGATTGGGTTTGTGGCTTAAAACTTTTGAATTGGCTTTTTGTCATAGAAACCCGAGTTTCATCACAACCCGAACTACCTTCTTTCTAAGCTAGTCTATACATGTTATGTGTGAACTTTACCAAAAAGCTGATAAGAAATTTCGCAAATAGACCATCTCTCAACACTTTGTTTAAGTACTGATTCTAACTTGTTTTCACTGATAAATGAGGCTAGTTTAGTATGGTTAGTTTCTGTCCATTAGCATCCTAAACAAACCATCTTGTTGTAATATGAATATGAAGTTGTTTTTATTTTGCATAAAAGATTACGAACTTCCCTATCTTTTTTTAGCCAACTGAAATATCCCACAAACTTTTGCTCAAAAGTAAGGTATATTTTCTAAGAAGAAGAAGGTTGTTGTTAGTTTTGGCATGATGAATAATGTTTTCCTTAAAATGATAGTCCTCCCCTCCTCTTCTACTATTTGCTTCTAAAGGATATATGAGTCAAGTTATTTCAAATTGTGTTATTTGTTAGGATTGTTTCTATGATAAATCAAATGCTATGTGTGAAACAAATGTTCATTTTAGTTCGTTATGCCTTTAGCTTACCTTATGTATCTCTAATCCTTTTCTCCCTCTTTTGTGCATGTGAATATTACTTGAGTCTCGTCGAGACTCTCACCTCATCCCACACATTTTGCTGAGTTTAAAGCTCAATAAATCATATCGAGTTAACCCCGTTGCAAGTTCCGAAGGCTGACCTACAGGTTGCTCGACGAAATGGGTCTAAATCCATTAAAGATGAATCTACTTCAAAAGGCTTAAAGCCAAAGTGTTTGGCAGTAACAATACAGAAGCAGAGATGCAGGGAAGAAGAAAGTGAATAAATGGACTTGAAGTCCAAAAATGAGCAGCAAGTGGGCCTTAAAGCCCAAGTTAGATTTAGGACAGGATTTTGGACTAAAAGTTCAAGTTGTTTAAGCCGAAAGGGCTTAAATTAGTCTCCTGTCTCTTTAACTCTTATTTGTATTGCTTAGTATAGATTATTAGTATAATTGAACTCTAACTCTTAACTTAGTTGAATTATCCCAAAATGAGTAAACGTTTCTTGTTTAACTTATCTTTAATCATTTTCTTCATGTAAAAATATATTTAGAAGTATTATGCTTTAAATTGTCAAAAAAACAAGCATGTTTCCCTTTTATTTGAAAATGTTTTGAAACTTTAACTTGGTTTTCGAAATGAATTTTCAAATAGTCAAAACATAAACCATTTTTTCCCAAAAACAGAGTTTTTAATTTTTATTTTTTCTCCTCCTTACTAACAATACACAATCTATTTTTCACACAAGAGTACCACTCTAGTTTTTTATTTTCACCACGCCAATATCCCCTTATCTCGCCTCCTTCTTTTGTTATTTTTGATCTCTAAGTGTTTAACTACAAAGTGCATTAGGAACTTTTTGATCAAATTAAGACAGGGTAAATCAATAAAGGGTAAAAGGCTAATCATGCATCTAATCAAAGAAATAGGCTAAAAAGGCACAATGGCGCTTAATTATGGACAATGAATAGTGTAACACCTCGCCCATTCGAACATTTGATTAACTCATACTCTTTAGGTAAGACTAAGGGTTCTTGATATGTAGAAAGTATGTTTTATGAAGCATTTTAATTTCACAATGATCGTATATTAAGTTTTGAAGTCAAGCAAGTTGCAAAATAAAAGTCGGGGAAAGTTATTGTAAATTTCATTAAGAAATTATCTGAAAATTTTGTTCAAATGTTTCAAAGATTTTCTCCTAATCTATAAAGATTTGGAATACCCCCGACCTACCAAATCAAAGGTTTAAGAGTCTAGTTTCTAATGCACTAAACAACTTATCCATACAACTTCATAATAGAGATATATCCGCATTTTTGTAAGACTGTGCAAGCAGACATGTCAAGGTAGGCCCTCTAGCCCCAAGTCGTTTGAGATTTATAAATCTTATTCTCTTCCATTTCCAACTCAATAAAATGTACCAAAATATATAGAAAATCATAAGGAAAGCCCCTAAATTCTCCATAGATATTGATTCTTTCAATTTAGAATTAAATGGAAGTTTCTCTACGTTGTAAGCTCGTCATTATGGTGTAGTTTGCCCCATCAATTTTATGGCGTATCTTCATGGGTATTGTGGCAGAGAGATAGAAATTGTTTATTGAGTATGTTACAGTATCTGCAAAGTTATATTATCAAGGTAAGGATCTCGTACACTTGTCTATTTATTGAATCGAGATTCTAAGCTTCTAGTTATGAAGTATTATTGTTGCCGATGACTTGTAGTAGTTTCTTATTGATTTTGGCTTCGACTGTTGTTACTTGAAAGAGGCAGATTTTTTAGCTTGGTATTTCAAAGATTTTTGTCAAGGAAATCATTCCCCTATGACCCTTCTTCATTATCCCATGTTCTAGTATTGTTTTTATTGATTATTGAGCCATAAAGTGGTGTTTTGGATACCATAGCTCCGGGAAGCCCCTTTGTCTTGTTAAGTTTGATAATTGTTGTTGTGTACTGATGGTGTTAAGGTGTTGGAGAGACAGGGGTTCAGTTTGGTTCTTATCAGATTCACGTAAGATGGTTGTTGGATTGAATGACATGAAGTACGCCTTAAAATAGTGCCTCAGGATCTCGTCGCTCCTTCAAGATGTGGTTAGCATATTGTTGTTTGATTTAGCTGTTGTTTATTATTGTTATTAGCCTCATTTTATGATTTGGACTTGGATGGTAGCGAGTGTAACATTGATACCTTATCGATTGGTTATGGCTCGTTCTTGCAGCCATGTTGATTCTCACATTTATTGCATTACATTTTGTTGGTCAAGCTTCATAGAAACACCTTTGGAGCTTAAAATGAAAGGTACGTTAAGGCTTCCTTTTCACTTTCTAGCATGACCTTTAAGGCCAAAGCTTGTATAGCCTATAAGATATCATTATTCGACATGTGGCCTTGTATTATTGAGTTTAGCTCCACAGCATGATATAGCAACGATCAGCAGCACTCTATTCCTTACTTAGAGGCCCAAAAAAGCATGTTATGATTGTATTGAGATCACATGTGATTACATGATATTATTTTTCCGTCTTTATCATCTTGCTACCGCCTATGAGCTTATTTTGGCCTCAGCAGAAACTAACACTGTAGGAATTTGGAGCCTACATTCTGATTACTATTACCATACCTACCGATCGGGTAAACCGTACCTACGAGATGGGAAGGCTGCACATACGGGGCAGCAGTTATATTATATTATCATGCCTTCGTGTCATGGCCCAAAACTGGGCCATAATGGCGCCTATATAACCCCCAGTAGGCAAGCCAACCCAATAAATGCGGAAGATAAAATAAAGTAGTTTGAGTAAGGAAAGTGGAAGAGAAATTTAAGGAAATAGGGGCCAACAGTATAAATACATACCAACTGTAATAAGTATACAAAAATGGCCCTAAAGTTATCGAGAAGACAATATATATACAAAAACCAACCTCGGACCTGGTGTCACCGATATAAGAGCGTCTAAAGTATGGAGTAGCAATACAACAAACACTGTCTATCCAAAATACAAAATATAGACAAAATGATAGATGCAAAGAAGTAAAAGTCTCCAAAATGCCAGGAGCTCACCACGATCCAAACAACAGCTGGCCACGAATGATAGGAGGATCAACGAGGGTGGCTCGTACTAGGTGATGCATCAGAAAAAGATGCAGAGTGTAGTATGAGTACAAAAATAATGGGCACCCAATAGGAATCATAGGCCCACCTAGCGCAGAAAGATAACATATAATATAAACTACACGAAAGTAAGCTAACTACAGGGATCCACCTAAATCTAGTTATCAACCAAAAATAAGACTAACCGAGTTAACCAAGAAGAAAGTAATAACAATAATAGTCAAGGCAACAGACAATCTAAGTACACTCAAACAAATGCAATAAAATGGCGGATAATGTGATGCATGAATGTATAAAAAGTAAAAACCCAGTATCTGGTGCCTCGGGGTGCTCGAAATTTAACCTCAGACTCATCAACATATGCATAGAAAGTAAAACCCAGATATGTGCTCATCAGGGTGCCTAGAATTGATCATCGGACTTATCAACAGAAAAGTAAATGGAGAAAAGGTCTGGGAACGTCCCTTAGACCGGCATAAAAGTGGTGCTTTTTCTTTCCTTTCCAAAACTAGTAGTAAAACAAAGATAGTTCCTTTAAAAATCCAAAAATCATGATAAACACGGAAAATCTCAAGTTTAGTCCAAAATCCCGAAATTTCCTTTCCTTTTTGTACTGATAGGCACGTAAATGGAGTTTGACTGGTAAATTTCCAAATTCAGAGAATATATGTCATGACCCGAGGCTACCCCTAGATGTAACACGGTGCTTAGTGTCACGAGTGACCCCAAGCAAACCCATAGTCTGGCATGTCTAGATAATCTCTGATAAATTTAAGTTGTGTGGAAACTTAACTAATTTTATAATATAAGAGTTGGAAAAGAAATCCAAACACGACTGAATATATAAATATCTGTAAATGTGATAAATCTGAAATTAAACTGAAATACTCAAGAGCTGATTCTAGTCTATATCTGAAAGCCTCTAACTGAAGTGAGTTGCTGGGATAGGCCCACAATTAACTCTAAAAATGTGAAATTAAAATATAATGCTGAAAGAATAAAGATAAGTTCTCATCCTCGGGCTATGAGGACACACCACAGATGTTGCTGAGTGGGGATTGAGGAATCATGCTAAGCGTGTTCTGGATGCTGAGCGCCTAAACCTACATCATGGTAATATGTAGCACAAAAGTATGCGTCCGTACTTTGAATATACTGAGCATGCAGGGTATATAACCAGATTTGTAAGACATGAAAACTGATAGAGAAGTATTTACTGAAACATGAACATAAGACTAACTGTATGCAATGACCAATAACTGAACATGACTATCATAACATGCTGATCTGAACTGAATAACTGAATACATGGTCAATGCAATGTTGAGTCTGACTGTGGGAGATACTATTAACCGACATACCCCAAGTTTAGTTGGCTGTAGGGCCAACCTATAACCCTAGATGGAAAGGTGTTCATACCTTGCCAATGGTACAAACTAATCAGACGTGGATCCACTAAACTGATGTCAACAAGGGACAAGGGTAACAAGCCTAAAGCTGACAGCTGACCCCTTTCTGACCTACAGTGGCACCATAGTTTTGGGACTCAAGGACTGCTACTAAAGGTCTCAGCCTAAAGCAGACAGCAGAGCCTTCATCCCTTCGTCTGCTCGGTACTAAGCCTACTCCCAACTGAATGTATAAGAAATAAATGAAAACTGAAGTGATGGATAGCTCAAATACTGATAATTATCTGAGAATGCAATAATAATACTGGAACTGATAGCATTCTAATTCTGAAGCATACTGACGAAATTATCTAATTACCAAGTATAGATCAAGAGTACTAAAAATCAACATATGATAGGTTTACTAGGTTATGTACATATAGTTATCCTAGGTTCCCAAGAAAACATGTAAGCAATATCATAAAAGCAATAGAATCTGAATTGCACTGAGTTCATGAAAATTTGAGAACCTTAGGTATGAAGAACTAGTTGAAAACTGAAGAACTAATCTGAGTCTAGGGACTCAATGGGTGAAAGGAACCCAGTGATGAAATCCCACATACCTGGAAGAAGATTCTACGGTTGAACCTTTGGATTTAGGGCTGAACTTGAAGAAAACCCTCCTGCTTGTTCTTGAGAGGAAATGCTTCTTTTCTTTTAGAATTTACTAAGTGTCCATTTAGTTTAGGAGTTATGAAGGAAAAAACATAAGAATCCCTTTAATTACTCCCAAAATAACTTAGGATCAGAGTTAATAGAATTGGGAAAAGACCAGAATGCCTCCAACTTAAAACAAAAATTGTAGATTTTCCTCCACCAAATGGGCATCGAACCTGAGATAGCCCATTTGTCAGGGCTTCGAAACAGGCAGACTGGGCTTCTCCTCTAGACAGTCCCTATGATGTGTCCCATGGTTCGTCGTGTCTATGATGGCCGTGGTGATTTCCCATCAGGGTTGAGGAGACTTAGGAGGGGCACTGGTGGTTTCCCATAGGCTGCCCCATGTCTTGTCAGACCTCCGACCCCTGTGTGGACCCTTGTCTAGCTGAGGTAAGCTGACAGAGCTGCTAGGCTCTTCCCACAGGGACTTCGACGGGCCATCCTGTCCACAACGCCTGTGGGTCAGCCCGTGGGGCCTGACTGGAGATGGAATTTTCTGAGTTCTTTCTGAGTTCTAGGTTTTAAATGTTGGTCTAAGTTATGGGGTGTTACAATATCCCCCTCTTTGGATCATTCGTCCTCGAATGAAGACTAACTAAGTTGAGTTTGGAGGGAAAGAGCTGCAATGCCTAACAATTGAATACTGGGAGCTTATATTCGACTGAGTCTAGTTCTAAGGACATGAAAGTATGCTAAATATACTAGAATAGTTAGGAAAACATGGTACTTCGACAGACATGCATAAGAGGAAACTGAGGGACTGGAGAGGAACTATTACCTCAGGCTGAAACTGGGTCGGAAGGAAAGAGGTAAGGATACTTGGCCATCATGGCTGCTTCTGCTTCGAAAAGACATAACTACAAATTCATAGTGACTATACCGAGTTATGAAGGTTGTCTTTGGAATGTCACATTTTCTGACTCTGAGCTGATAATAGCCTGATCTGAGGTCTATCTTAGAGAAGCGACTAACACCCTAAAGTTGGTCAAACAAGTCATCAATTCTGGGGATGGGATATTTATTCTAGATTATGACTTTGTTCAACTGGCGGTAGTCGATGCATATCCTGAGAGAACTGTCTTTCTTTCGCATGAAGAGTACTGGAGCACCTTGTGGAAAGATTTTGGGTCTGATGAAGACCTTATCTAGAAGGTCTTTCAACTATTCTTCCAATTCCTTAAGCTCAGTTGGAGCCATTCTGTAAGGAGGAATTGAAATAGGTTGGGTATCTTGAAGGAGATCTATTCCGAAGTCGATTTGTCTTTCAGGAGGAACTCCGGGAAGATCTTCTGGAAACACTACTGGGATTTTATTCACCATTAGTACTGACTCAAGAGTTGGGGTTTTGGAGTTAGAATCCTTAACTCGAACAAGATGATAGATATACCCTTTGGAAATCATTTTTCTAGCCTTAAGGTAAGAGATGAATCGACCTACAGGCACTGAGGTGCTACCCTTCCACTTTGAGATTGGCTCGTTGTGAAACTAGAACCGAACGACCCTAGTTCAGCAATCGATTGAGGCATAATAAGAATGTAACCAATCCATGCCTAGAATTATATTGAAGTCAGTCTTTTATAACTCTACAAGATCGGTTGAGGTGACTTTCTGAGAAATTATGACAGGGCAATTTCTGTATACCCGTGTAGATATAACTGGATCACCAACTCGGGTAGATATTGAGAAAGGTTCTAGGAGGATTTCTGGAATGACATCAAAATTTACTTCTATTAAAGGAGTTACAAAGGAAAGTGTAGCCTCTGGGTCTAACAATGTATAAACATCTAAATGGAAGACTCGTAACGTACCCGTGACCACATCAGGAGAATCCTCCTGGTTCTATCGAGTCTGAAGGGCATACAACCTATTTTAGTGTTGAACACCACCTGTACCAGATGAGGCACCCTGCTGAGTGGGGCAACCCACTGGAGCTGCTATAAAACTAGCCTAATTCTATGGGCGTACATCCTTGCCCTTCTGAGAAGCTGTTGGACAATCCCTCATTTTGTGACCTGGCTTGCCACACCCAAAACAGTTTATGCTGCCTTCCATACACTCCCCTAGGTGGTTTCTACCACACTTCATGCAAATTGGATGAGTGCGCCCACTAGTAATTGTACCTTGGGACTTAGAGCCTGCCGCTCTATCCCGCTTATACTGCCTGTACTTAGCCACTAGAGCACTAGATGAGCATGGGGCTGGGGCTGAAGATTTTTGATGAAAATGAGAGCAGTTGCCACCATCTGACCTATGTTGAGATTAATTAAAGTCACTTGTTATAGCTCTCTTGTTATCTCCTCCCCTCTCTTTGATATTCTCCTCTTCGATATGTTGGGCATAAGTCACCAACTTAGAAAAATCCATTTCCTTAACAAACACAGCAGTCTTGCACTCCTTGACCACATCATCGGACATAGTAGATACAAACTTACTCATGTGGGCCCTGGAATCAGCTACTATCGTCGGAGCATACTTAGACAACTGAGTAAACTTGAGTGTGTACTCCTGTACACTCATATTATTCTGCTTCAGATTGATGAACTCTTGGACCTTGTCCTTGATAAGTCGGTAATCTACCAACTTATTGAGCCTATAGCCATGAATTATTGCTATATTTTGAAATGATTTAGAGGTTCTTATGGACTTCATTGATGTATATGCAGGTACTTTGGATAGAAGAGGAAAAACAAGGATATGGACCCAAAAAGAGCCAAAAAAGAGCTAAGTGGGAAGAGTTGAGAAAAGCAGGAGAATCTGCCAGGAGGTGCGGTAGTTGTGCGACGCGCACAAGCCGAGGTTTGGTTCGCACCTCCTCCGCATGAAGCTGCAAAGATGACTGAAGATTCTGCTAAGGAGTATGGTTGCCATGCGATGCGAACATCTCGTGGTGCGACACACACCACCCTCGCACAAAGCTTACCTATGCGGCTGAAGTCACTCGTCAATCTGAAGCAGGTGTGCGACGCGCACACTGCGACGTGAGAACCGCATGTTGTGTCGCACACCACCTAGAGGGTAATTTTGTCCTAAATTTATGTGATGATTTGAGAACATATAAAAGGCAATTTTAGGCTTATTTTGTATATACAATTTTTGCAGAGAATTTCAGATAGAGAACTTGGAGATATTTTTGGCTTGTAAACAATTTTTTTCCATCTCCATTGAGAGGGTTTTTAATCCAATCTTTTGGTTAACAAATTGTGTGCCTAATTTGACTCTAGAACTTGAGAATCAACTACAATGGATGAGAATTTTATTTACCCAGCTGGTATATCTTCTCCCCCTTCTATGAGTGGCTAATTTCTCTTGTCTAGGGGTGTATTGATGATGGGTGCTTAGCTAATGGGTGTGGGTGTTGTTAATTCACTTTTATAATTGCTTATATTATATGGGTCTAGTAATTTCATCAGGTAAAATTTAAACGAAAAGGAAAAAGATATCTAAAAGGGGGGTTTTAGACTAAAACTAAAAGACAAAGAAAACTAAATAAAAGATAGATTGATCAATAGCTTTCACCTTGCTTTCGCCAACCAAGGATAACAAGGGAGATCTGGGCTTGGGAATTCAAATTCACAAGACTTGAACCCGATTGACACTTAGGTAGTCTTGGTCATAAGTATGGAATGCTATCTCTCGATCAACATCCATATTTCCGATGATTTCAGTTAGAACATCATTCGGTGCGATAAACAAGCAACCAATTAACTTGGGGAGGTCGTCCTATTCCTAGATCGAACCCTTAAATGGGAGATTCCATGATAGGAGCTATTCCTAGCCTCCAATCTAGATGGATTCCCAAGTACCCACTATTGAATCTTCCCGATTAGTTTTAGTCTAAAAACCCCCTTTTAGATATCTTTTCCTTTTTCGTTAATTGAACTTCAATAAGTTGCTTTTATTCTTTATTAGCTCAATCGCGACTACATTTTCTCCTTGGTTACGACCCCGACATCCATTGGAAATTATAAATTTATTTTTGACTACGCGATCGCCGTGGCCTCCTTAATTAAAGAGCACGATTTGAGCATTTATAAAAAAATGGCGTCATTGCCGGGGACTTGAGTATTAGCTAGTCTTTGATTATTGTTGTGAATTCAACTAGAGAGTATTTGTTTTCTTTTCTTTTTTGTTGTTTATGTGTTGATTGAGCAGGCCAGCAATGGATGAAGTGAATGATAATGAGAGCATTAGCGGCTTCGACAATGCCAACGTTGTTGATCTTATGATGCACGGAGGTGTAGGTGCAACCCGCCTACCACCCACGGTAGGAAATGTTGTCTTTCATGTGACAAGCACCATGCTCCATTTGATTCAAATAAAGGGGCTATTTAGTGGAGTTGCTCGTGAGGACGCCAACCGGCATATTCGGAACTTTGTGGAGATTTTCCAACCATACATCATCCACAATATCTCCCAAGAGTCCATCCGATTGTGCCTATTCCCTTTCTCTTTGACGGGGGAAGCCACAGCGTGGTTGGAAGAATTGCCGGATGGATCCATCACATCTTGGGCTGAGTTGGTTGAAGCGTTCACTTCAAGGTTCTTTCCTCCATCTCGCATGATAAAACTCCGAGATGAGATTACTAACTTCAAGCAACTCCCGGATGAGCCCCTACATGAGGTTTGGCTATGACTCAAGAAGAAGCTTTTCTTATGTCCAAACCATGAAATATCAAACAATGTGTTGTTACAAAGCCTCTACCGGTCATTGAACTCCGTGAACAAATTAGTGGCCGATAACCTTGGAGGTGGCACCTTTATGGATCTTGAGTTTCATATTGCCTCGGTGCTATTAGAACGAATGACCAAGACCAATCAAGCTTGGTATACCCGAGGGCAGATGTACCAACCTCAGGAGTAACTTCCTCCATCTTCACTGATGAAATTAGAAAGAGGGGAAGAATTCAAGATGAAATAATGGCCAAGATGATGACCCAAATCGATCTCTTAGCAAAGCATGTGATTAGTACTAAGGGGGTGAGTGTGGTAAACACCCCAAAAATAAGAGCCAGCGATAAAGAGCTTATGATGGTAGTTGAGGGAAAGTTGTGTTTTATGTCGGAGGGTTCTCATCTAGGGTATTATAGCCTAAGGGAAGAGAATCAAGGTTGGAAATGAGATGATCGGGACAGGTATGACGAGCTATACGACCATCTAGGTGCTTATGCAACCCCAAGCATATTGGATTACCTCTACCAACTAACCACAAGTAACCCCGAACATTCCAAGTTAGAGAATATGTTGTCCTTGGTGCTGAAAAAAGTGTATACAACACACACCGGGGTACATGAGCTCAAAAGCAAAGTCTCCACACTGCACAGAACCATGAGCTTTCATTCAACCTCCATCAAGCAACTTGAATCCCAAATGGATTATCTTTCCGTTCAAATGACTCCAGGGGTGAGGACAACACTTCTTAGTGACACCACTACGAATCCTAAACATGACAGGCACATCATGGCCAATGTTACTAGGAGTGGCCAAACAATCGGTGAGATAAGAGAACCCATTAAGAAACCGGTAGCACAACCAAAAGAGTCGACAGTTGAAATAAGCAAGAAACTAAGAGATGACGAGGTGGTGCATGAGAATGTAATTGACACTCCAGAGGTAAGGAAAGAACTTGAAGCATCGAGTGCCCCGAGAGATGTTGGAAGTGATAAGGATAAGGAAGAGGTCAAGACCCCCCCCTAGATATCACTGATGACAAGGTGGAACCTACTCTTGTACAAAGAATTCCGACCACAACGCCCAAAGGACCCCCTCCGTATCCTCATAGGCTAAATAAGAAGAAGGAAGAGGAAAAATTTAGCAAGTTTGTTGATATGTTCAGCAAGCTGTCAATAAATATTCCTTTGGTCGAAGCTCTAATACAGATGCCCGGGTATTCCAAATTTATGAAAGATCTACTTAAGAAGAAGAGGGTGGTTGAAGTGGGCATGGTTTAGATTTCACGCAGTTGTAGCGCAGTGATGACTAGCAATGTGGCTACAAAGAGAGATGACCCGGGAGTGTTCACTATACCATGTATGATTGGTTTGTTTGTATTCCAAAGAGCCTTATGTGACTTGGGGGAACGCATCAACTTGATGCCCCCTTTGATATTTTAGAAGCTAGGACTGGGCACCCCTAAGCCCATTTTAATGCGGCTACTTATGGCCGATAGGTTTATTAAGTGCACTGTCGGAATCTTGATTGACGTATTTGTGAAAGTGGACAAACTAATTCTTCCCGCAGATTTTTTCATCTTGGACTGTGAGGTAGATGAAGAGGTGCCCATTATCTTGGGACTACCATTGGTAGCCACCGAGCGGGTTCTTGTTGATGTTGAACTTGGAGAACTCAAATTCTGAGTAGGGGATGAGGTAGTGACCTTCAATGTTTGCCAACCTACTAGGCCTCTAGATGATTTGAGAGTCATATCGATGATAGAATTTGAGTAAAAAGGGGATGATATCCTTGAAGAGTGTGAAGCGTGCAAAATGTCCGCATTTGATTCATTGCAAGGTGAACAGCTTGATGGCATCTCTAATGTGTCGAAGAAGCAATTTCCCTTATTGGAATGGGACCACGCTAACTGAATTAGCATGCCTTTCGACAATGATTGAGGAGTGAGGTACCATCGTCGAGCCACGACGTAAAATCAAGCGCTTCTTGGAAGGCAACCCAAGTGTCTTTCCATTCACTTTCTTCACTCTTTATTGTTTTTGTGTTTTTTGGGAATTCATAAATTGAAAAATGAACTTGAAGAACGAATTTCAGCCAAACTGTGTTGTGCGGAGGACTGTGCGGACCGCATAAGAAATTGTGTGTGTTGCACAGCCAATCGCATAACAAAACAAAAGGCCTAGAGGAAATTTAGAAAAATGCAGGTGACGTGCGCTGAGCCATGTGGACCGCACGAGCCCAATTGTGCATCATACCTCTATCCACAAGGAAGCAGATGCCTGGGCAAACCCAGGCGAGAAAAGGGTGCATGTGCGATATGCCATGCGGTCCGCACCTTGCCTGGTGAGAACTGCATGTCATGGTGCACAAAAGGTAATTTTGATTTTTAAATTAACCTAACCCATTTACCGACCCGACCCGGAGATGACCCGGCTTAATTTTCTTATTCCCTTCTACTTATACCCACCTCTTTCACCACCTTCACCATATTCCTCTTCCAAATTTCAAAAATTCTCTTCCAAAACTTCTCCTAAATCCCTCAAATTCCCCAAGAACATTTTCCTCCCCTAACCTAACCATTTCTTCACCTACACCGCCGCTGCCACTGTTATACTCCGGTGAGGTCCACATGGGTCACCATTGTGGAAGTTCAAAAAGCTTCAATTTTCTCTTCGTCCTTCATAATCTTCACTTGTGGTAAGTTCCCTGATGTTAAATAGTTGTTTTTATGATTGTTGGAAACTCATATTGTGAAGCATGCTTAGTAGATTGGCCATGTTGATTTTGGGCGAGATCCAAAAATTTTGGGACCCCAATTTTGAAGTTGTAATGATGAATTCTCTTGATGTCAACTTGGTAGATTGTAATTCTTGACTATGCATGTTGATTGATGGCAATGTTTAGCCTAAATATTTGTGTTGGGGTGAAGTCTGAGTAACCCATTCATGGCTAACGAATAATTTATCCCGATGATAGATTGGGTGACATCGTTCTTAAGGGCAAATCGTTGTTTGTCATGAGGTTTTGAATAAAAATTATTTGTTGAGATTGAATTTTGCTGATTGTATACTCATGAGCTTTGTTGAAAATCTATTTGGGATATATGATCTTGTGCGGGGAGGAGGTTAATTGTTGTTATGCTTAATGGTGCTCATAGTTGCAAGGAGGGGTTGATGTTCCCAATGATAGATGGGATAACCTCCATCTTAAGGGAAATCGTTGAGTTCCTTCCTTGACTCATGGTCGAGTTAATAGAAATTCGGGGAAGTCTGAGTACCCAGTAGTTTGGTCAAGATATCCCGTAAGTCCTTTTCGAATATATTCACTGCCTTAAGAGGCGAAGCACATTGCGACGCGCACTTCCGCTGGTGTGGTTCGCACCTTATTCGCACCACAAAGAAAAATCACTGGAAGAATCTGTCAGCTCGTGCGATGGCATCTGCGATGCACACTTTTGCTGGTACGGTTCGCAGGTGAATTGCACGAGCCAACAACTCCCTCATTTGCTTCTCACTTAACTGATCCCCAAATTTCTTTTAGTTGTATATATTTCTACTGCCTGCTCCTAACACCCATTCGCAGGACTATGTCTTTCAACAGGCATAATCAGAAGAGACGCGCCCTAGAGCCCACTCCGACTACGGGAGTCTCCACACATGAGGTAGGACATTATGAGTTGGGGGTTTTCTTTGGGCTTACGAGAATGAAATCCTATTATCTTGAGTTCCAGAAGCGCCCATTCTTGGAGGAAAAGGGAGTTAATATAGATGGTTTCCAAGAAGAGTTCCCGAATATGCCAAAGTAATTTCGCATAAGGGCTTGGGAGCATTTTGCCAAAACACCGGGCCTCTACTTTCCTAAGTTGGTATGGGAATTCTATGCTTCATACAGGGCCAGCTTTGACATGCGTAACCCTAAAGGCCCCCTAAGCAAGTCACCATGCATCAACTCAGTTTTGGTATGGGATAAAGAAGTGAATATCACCCCGAAAGCCATTCATTTTGTCATATGGGATGATGAACCATTCCCTAAATCAAGGTACATGGAACGTGTGGCGAAAAAGGACTAGGAATAAAAATGGGTTGCTAGTGTGATTGCGGAAGGAGAACCCCTTTGGGCCACCTCAAGGGGACAGATTTATCGCTTGGATCTCAGATTTGAAGTGCGCATGTGGCTTGACTTTGTGAGCACCAGATTCATCCCGACTGGCCACACCACTAAAGTGTCCATTGAGATGGCCATTCTCCTTGAATACATCATGAGAGGCCTCAGTGTGATTGATGGCGAGATCATAGTTGAACATCTTAAGAGAAAAGCACGACATGACTCCACATCCATGGTATTCCATATGCTCATCACCCTTTTATGCATTCAAGCTGGATGTCCCTTATTTCGAGGATTTGACAAGGCTCGGCAAGCTAAAGGTATGGTTTGATTAGACACAAGGAGGTATAAAGATGCTCCGCATGTCAAGAAGAGGAAACCTTAATAGACTTCTAAGGCCACCACACTCAGTACTCGAGGCAAAAACATAGTGCACAATTAAGAAAAGAATTAACCCGCATCTCAAGGACAATCGAGCACCGCATATGGAGTACAGGAACCAACCCTCCAGGTAACTTACTAAAGCTTGCTCAACTTACCAACAAAAATGAGAAATCTTAACATAAGTTGGCCAGAGAAATTCCAGCTTTGATTCAATCTGCTATCAAGTCAGCCCTCAAACCAGTTGTGTCAAGTGTAAGCAAGCTATGTGCTAGAGTGGGAACTATGGAGACCGAGGTTGAGAGGGTCACACAAATGATTCCACCTGTTGAAGAAAATTGGGATCTTAACCTACCGGTCCAAAACTCAAGCTCTACTCAAAGATGTACTAGCCCTCCTGATGATTGGTGCACAAAATAGGACCGGGATGATGAAGAAGATGTGTATGAGGTGCAAGAGAATGGCACACCAATAGAGCTTACTCCAAATACTACAGGTCAGTCGACCACCATCAACCAATATCCCCACCACCGCACGCGAGAGAATGGGGACTTCAGCAAAAATGGTTCTCGTATCATGAGATGATGACTTGTCGGGACAGGTGGTTTGTAAAACCCTCAGGTTGCCTTCAGGTCCAGTGGGATCCATCGATTCCTCCACTGGAAGGGTTTCAGATAGATCTGGCACATACATACATACCACCACCGGCACCTCCAGATCCACCGGCATCTCGACCTCCGCATCAGTTCTATTCACGAAGGAGCGCCGTCATCATCATTAGCCTAATCAGAGAGTTTTTGGCACTCATTCTTAATTGGCTATCTTATTATGCATCGTGGGCTATGCTTGTTTTAAGCTTGAGGGGAGTCTATAACCATTAACATTATAATGCTTGTTGTGGTTGACATTGCCCTTGTCGGGCCGCTAGATTATGTTTTCTTTTTCTTTTTTAGATTATATTTTTGTTTAGTTTGAGCTTAATTATTCCCTCTTCGGGCTTGATGTTTTTATTGATGGTGTGCTGGGTTGGTCTTACATGCCCCATTTTTCCACTACCCGTGCCTTGCAAATGTGCTAAATGCCTATGCCAAGGATTTTTCTTGAATGATTCATGAGCGTGAAAAATTGTGGATCGCCTTGTTCTTAGTAGTGTAGAAATAAACTTTGAGGGTTTTCTTAATGCTACGGTTCTTTTCCAAGGAGCAAAAGTTTTGATTATTTTCTTTTTCTTTTCTCTTGTTTTTGTGTGTCAAACCGAGTAGGTGTTTCCCTATTATAGATTGAGGGGCGACTTTCTCAAGGGAAAATGCCAAGTTTTAGCTTAGAATTGAGTTCGTTAGTGCTTGTCTCAAAATTGGCCCACCGGAAAAAAAAATCTCTTGGTAAATTATTTTTGAAAAGGAAAGGAAGAAGGGAAATGAATTTTTGAGGAAAAGCACTCTCTTGTCATGACTTGCACACTCTCGCTTTGGCTTGATTGAATCACAAATGAGTGTGTAATAAACTCAGAATTGCTTGTCAAAAGTCATTTGCCCCAATTGATTGTGGGACTAATGGATGAAGTCTTATGGCATGATGCCTTGTGCGGTGAGGCTTTATCTTGATTCTTGTGCATAAATATCATCTAGAACTTTCCCCGAATGTAATTCAAGGCAAAATTCTAGGTTTAACCAAGCTTGTAAAATGACCTTAGGCCTTTTTTGATAGCCACTTCACTCAAATGACCTCCCAATGACATCAAATCCTAGTGAACCCCTTTGAGTTGTGACCATTCTTTGACACCTTTTTAACACCTTGACCTTTTTGGAACCTCTATCTTGGCACCCATCCTCCCTGATTGCTTGAAAATGAAATGTAGGATAAAAGCCTAAGTTTGGGTGGGAAACAAAAGTTAACATATGCAAATGCCTAAGTTTGGAGGGGTGCATGTGATCAAATGAGGAAAAGAAAAGAAATGCACTTCAAGTGCAAGGTAGCACCTTGATTCGAGAATTGAAAATTGCTCCAAAAGATCAATCCAATGAGCAAATTGAAAAGCAAAAATAGGTGCTATCAAGTGAATGTGATATAAGGTGTGAATGATCATGAGGTAAAAAGGAGAAATCTTGGGTTGTGTGAGGGAGAAATAAGGTGAAGTTGAAATTGAAAAATGTGAGCGGTGTGTGAAATTAAAACAAATAGCATTAGGGAGGTGTAGTCACTTGACCCAAATGACATACTCACCTTAGCCCTAACCAACATCTTAACCCGCAAGTCCTTGGTGATTTTGAGCTTGGCTACCTTACATTAGTGGCGATTTACATAAAGGGCAAGCCTATGGTTGGATGCGCGTGCACTTGAACTTCCTTGATAGAGTGAGATTCTTCTTGGTTCTCCCATAATCCCATATTTTGTGAATTGAATGATTGTGAGTGGGATTATCTCTTGTGGTGAGTGGCATCATGCACTCGAATCAAAGCATGAGTCTCTATTTCAATTGAGGGGAATGAATGAGACAAGTTGTGTGGCAAATCTCGAAGGAAACCTTAAATGTCTTGCTTTGAATGACAAAAATTCCCTTGAATTTTGAATAAAATATGATGTCCTTTGAACAAAAGGTTTTGAAATGAGAATTTTTCGTGAGCATGTGGTCGTCCAAATTGAGATAAGCATAGTAGTTGAGTCTTTTGTTTGAGTCGTTTGTTTGTTTCTTTTTCTTAAATATTTAGTTTAGAGTAGTTTTTGTGCCTTAATTGAGCCTTAGCATAATTCATTCCTTGTCGTGTGAGTATCTTTCTTGAGGACAAGTAACAGTTCAAGTTTGGTGGTTTGATAAGTCGGTAATCTACCAACTTATTGAGCCTATTTCCATGAATTATTTCTATATTTTGAATCGATTTAGAGGTTCTTATGGCCTTTATTGATGTATATGCAGGTACTTTGGATACAAGAGGAAAAACAAGGATATGGACCCAAAAAGAGCCGAAAAGGAGCTAAGTGGGAAGATTTGAGAAAAGCTGGAGAATCTGCCAGGAGGTATGGTGGTTGTGCGACACGCACAAGCCGAGGTTCAGTTCGCACCTCCTCTGCATGAAGCTGCAAAGATGACTGAAGATTCTACTAAGGAGTGTTGTCGCCATGTGATGCGCACATCCCGTGGTGTGAAACGCACCACCCTCGCACAAAGCTTACCTATGCGGCTGAAGTCAGTGGTCAATCTGAAGCAGGTGTGCGATGCACACACTGCGATGTGCAAACCGCACGTAGCGTCACACATCACCCGGAGGGAAATTTTTTCCTAAATTTATGTGACGATTTGGGAACATATAAAAGGCAATTTTAGGCTTATTTTGTATATACAATTTTTGCAGAGATTTTCAGATAAAGAACTTGGAGATATTTTTGGCTTGTAAACATTTTTGTTTCCATCTCCATTGAAAGAGGGTTTTCAATCCAATCTTTTGGTTAACAAATTGTGTGCCTAATTTGACTCTAGAACTTGAGAATCAACTATAATGGATGGGAATTTAATTTACCCAGCTGGTATATCTTCTCCCCCTTCTATGAGTGGCTAATTTGTCTTGTCTAGGGTTGTATTGATGATGGGTGCTTAGCTAATGGGTGTGGGTGTTGTTAATTCACTTTTATAATTACTTATCTGATATGGGTCTAGCAATTTCACCATGTTTTAATCTAAAATTTGTGGTTGCAAACATGAATTTACCTTACTTGGCTATGTAATTGCTCGAGAGAGAATTTTGTAGTTGTGGATGTGAAATTGCTAATAGGTACTTGGGAATGCACTTAGATTGGAGGCTAGACATAGCTCCAATCGCGGAATCTCCCATTTAAGGGTCTGAGCTAGAGATATGATGACCTACCAAAGCAAATGTATTGATGTTCTAACCAAAATCATTGGATATGTGGATGTTGATCAAGAGATAACATTCCACACCCATAACCAATGCTACCGTATCAATAGGTGAAAATTTAAGTGAATTAATGATTAGCCTATCCTATAGAGAATGTCCCATCGGAAATGCACCCCTAGTCATCTAGTTCTTATTGGTACACCCATTTTGATTTTATAGCTTTTATTTGAATTGAGTTAGTAGTGACAACTTTCCCAATTCCCCCATTTACTGCTTTGGTTTTGTTGAACAATTACTCTCTTTTTGAAATCGCTTTGCACAATCTCTCACTAGTTAAATCAGGTCCCTTGGGTATGACCCCGACATCCGTTGGGAGTTTATAAATTTTGTTTTTACTATGCGATGGCCGTGACCTCCAAGTTTGAGAGCACGATTTGAGCATTTATCAGGCTTCCTTGAGCTCAAGTGGGAAAAACCTATCAAAAAAGGCAGCCTTGAAGTTGTTCCAATCCACTTGAAATGCATTAGCACAACTGGATTCCTTCCATTGCTGATACCAAGTATAAGCCACTCCCTTCAACTGATAGGCGGCTAAATATGCACTCCTGACTGGAGTGACACCCATAATATCTATTACCTTTTGAATGTCATCAAGAAATTTTTGTGAACCCTCTTCGGACTTGGACCCATGAAACTCTGGAGGTTCATCTGAGTGAAGTCTTAGATTCTAGTTGCAGCAGTGTTGTCCTGAAGTGGAGATGGTGCCACTGCCTGTTGATTGACCTGAGCAGTCATGGCATGAGCAAGCACTTGAAAAGCAGCCCTGAATTCAGCATGAGTGACTTGCTCATTCAGAGGGTCTGCTGGTGATGGCTGATTCCTGGCGTTGGCTCTTCTGGGAGGCATTTTTCTGAAACGCGTAGAGCACGAGTTAGAAGGAGATTAAATAGACTTCATACTCTATAGTATGAGATGTAATAGAATGAAGTGAAGTTTTTCCTAAGGACATATCGTAGTCTCTCCCCCATAAGTGTGGCGCACTTCACACCCATGAAGAAGAATCTATTCGATGTGGCTTTCAAACACCCTAGGACACTTGAACCTTATGCTCTGATACCAAGTTTGTCATGCCTCGAGGCTACCACTGTACGTAGCACGGTGCTTAGTGTCATTAGTGACCTCAAGCTAACCCATGGTCTAGCATGTCTAGATAATCTCTGATAAATTTAAGTTGTGCAAAAACTTAACTGATTTTATAATATAAGAGTTGGAAAACAAATCCAAACATAATTGAATATATAAATATCTGAAAATGTGATAAGTCTAAAAGTGAACTGAAAAACTCAAGAGCTGATTCTAGTCTATGTCTGAAAGCCTCTAACTGAAGTGAGTTACTGGGACACACCCCCAGCTAACTCTAAAAGTCTGAAATTAAAATATAATGCTGAAAGAATAAAGTTAAACTATCATCCTCGGGCTATGAGGACTCACCACTGATATTGTTGAGTGGGGACTAGGGAATCATACTAAGCACGGTCTGGATGTTGAGCGCCTGAACCTACATCATTGTAAGATGTAGCACAAAAGTATGCGTCAGTACTTTGAATGTACTGAGCATGCAGGATATATAACCAGAGATGTAAGACATGAATACTGATAGAGAAGTATATACTGAAACATGAACTGAAGACTAACTATATGCAATGACCAATAACTGAACATGACTACCATAACATGTTGATCTGAACTGAATAACTGAATACATGGTCAATGCAATGCTGAGTCTGACTGTGGGAGCTACTATTAACCAACATACCCTAAGTTGAGCTGGCTGTGGGGCCAACCTGTAACCCTAGATAGAAGGGTGTTCATACCTTGCCAAGGGTACAAACTAATCTGATGTGGATCCACTAAACTGATATCAACAAGGGACAAGGGCAACCAGCCTAAAGCTGACAGTTTACCCCTTTCTAACCTACGGGGGGCCATAGTTTTGGGACTCAGGGACTGCTACTAAAGGTCTCAGCCGAAAGCTGACAGCAGAGCCTTCATCCCTTCGTTCTCTCGATACTAAGCCTACTCCCAACTGAATGTATGATCAATAAATGCAAACTCAAGTGCTGGATAGCTCAAATACTAATAATCATCTGAGAATGCAATAATAATACTTGAACTGATAGCATTCTAATTCTGAAGAATACTGACGGAATTATTTGATTAGCAATTATAGATCAAGAGTACTAAAAATCAACATATGCTAGGGTTACTGGTTTTTGTACATATATTTATCCTAGGTTCCCAAGAAAACATGTAAACAATATCATACAAGTAATAGAATCTGAATTGCACTGAGTTCATGAAAATTTGGGAACCCTAGGTCTGGAGAACTAGTTGAAAACTGAAGAACTAAGCTGAGTCTAGGGACTCAATAGGTGAAAGGAACCCACTGATGAAATCCCACATACCTAAAAGAAGATTCTATGATTGAACCTTTGGATTTGGGGCTGAACTTGAAGAAAACCCTCCTGCTTGTTCTTGAGAGGAAATGCTTCTTTTCTTTTAGAATTTTCTAAGTGTCGATTTAGTTTAGGTGTTATGAGGGAAAAAGCGTAAGAATCCCTTTAATTACTCCAAAAATGACTTAGGATCGGAGTTAATAGAATTGAAAAAAGACCAGAATACCCCCAACTTAAAACAAAAATTGCAGATTTTCCTTCGACCGACGAGCGTCGGACCTGAGACGGCCCGTCGGTCAGGGCATTGAAACAGGGCAGACTTGGTTGGTCCTCTGGAAAGTCCCCACGATCGCTACCATGGACCATCATGTCCATGACGACCGTGGTGATTTCCCATCGGGGCTGAGGAGACTTGGGAGGGGCGCTGGTGGTTTCCCACGGCCTGCCCCATGGCCCGTTGGACCTCCGAAACTCGTGGGGACCCTGTCTGGCTAAGGTAAGCTGATAGAGCCACTGGGCTCTTCACACGGGACCCTAATGGGCCGTTGTGTCCACTATGCTCATGGGTCAGCCCGTGGGGCTTGACTAGAGATGGAATTTCTTGAGTTCTTTCTGAGTTCTGGGTTTTAAATATTCGTCTGAGTTATGGGGTGTTACAATATATCACACAACAAGGCAAAATAGGGCAAAACACCCTCCAACTAAGAGAACTGACCTAGTACTCCGTCCAATTTGTGTTATGGCCTTGGGCCCACAGTTACACATAATAGACAATAAGGCAGAACGAACGGAAAATAACTATGAAAATAATTAAGAGCATCTACTCTACCTCTAAATCATCCTATGAGCATACTAAGTATTCTAGGCTAGCCACAGCAACTCTACGAGCTCCTAAACTAAGGATAACAGTAATAATTCTAATTTATGATTCAAAAAGGGCAATTTACCCAATCATAGGATTTGAGCTTATTTCTACTCTACGATACCACCTAACGTTCCAATAATTTAAAATATAGAATCTAACTAAGCCAAGTCTAAAAAGGAAACTGTAACCTACCTCGGAGCCGAACTGCAATCACGAACCATCACTTGTGTTCCTTCCCCTTCCGAATAACCTCAGAAAGTTGCCATACTTCTACAATTATAATCCAGGTGTCAAGACGAGAAAAATGACGCTCATATTGCTATACAGAAATTAGGCCAAAAATCAGGTCAGAAAATAACCCTCGAGCCTCGTACAACAAAATAGAATATAAATTCCACAATGATGTTCACAACTGGTCAATGAACTCATGCCCAAAAGTTGAGCATGAAAGGGTCTCGTTTTAGGGCCCAAAATAGCCCCTAAGTCCACTAATTCAAGGAGAAAATTAACAAGGAAACCAACAGGAATTAATGGAAACAATGAGAATTTAGCAATGAAATGGAGAAGAGGGATGCTAGGAAACTTACCTGACCATGAGGGATGGAAAATTGATCTCTGGAACGCAGCTTAAGAGGTCAACAATGGAAGAAACTCATTTTTGAGGTGAAGAAAATGAAGGGGGAATATATATATTGTCAGGGTCCTTCGTCGCGATCGTGAAGGGACCCTATATGGTTATGGAGACCACGCTGGCTAGAAAAACAAGGAGGTAGGGGCTGCATAATGGTCGATAGAAGGGACCTTGCGATTGTAAAGAACAAAGGGCATTAGGTCCATAGGCCCTTCATCTTGGTCGCGTGAAGGGAACCTCACGGTCGCGTGAAGGGAACCTCGTGGTCGTGATGCCCAAAGAGGTAGACTATCACAATCGCATTTCCCTCCTCATGGTCATGATTAAGGCCTGAGGCCTGCACCTGCAACATTAACCAACAGAAAGCTTAAGGCAAAAAGTCTCTGTATGGCCCACGAGACTCATTCAGGACCCCCATGCGCAAATGAACTATGCTATCACACCAAAAACAGCATTCCAGACTCAATGGAATCAATGAAATTCCTAATAAAGGACAATTTAACATAAAGTGGGCCCATGCCCCAAACTAACCATTGGCTAACTTTTCCACAATGGAACTCAATAGCCCAAAATGATCCTGGAAGCCTCGAGACGTAAACCAAAGTCCCTCTAGCCCAAAGTCGGCATTCTAGAGCTAACAGCACTAATAGAATTTCCATTCGAAGTCATCTTCTCTAATTGTTGACCAAAGTCAACTTTATAAGCTCAACTGGCCCAAAAACACAGAAAATAAGATAAAACCAAACCAAAAGCTCCCAGACCCTAACCAAGGGTCCGACTAGACCAAAATCCATGCTCCAGAACAAACAAAACTGTCAAAATTTGATTTCAAGCATGTTTACCAAGAATGTTGACCGAAGTCAATGATTTCCTAAGTTAAAGTCCTAAAATAGGGAAATGGTCATAACGAACTAACAAATAGCCCAGGCATCGAGCCGTCAATCCCAGCAAGTCATAAATAACATATAGCCACTGTGAGAAAGCTCAAAATACAGAAAAAGCACAAAAAAATAGAAAATGACCAAGAGGGTCATCACACTTTGGGTCAGGTAGATCGTACCTACGAGATGGGTAGGTTTAGGGCAGCAATTATATTACATTACCACGCCTTTGAACCAGGCAGGTTATACCTATAGGACAACACTTATATGGTACCACAGAGATTCAGCTTTGTATTGATTCAGACAGTTCAGACCAGATCATCTTCTGGGTCCAGGTACGGGGGACAGTATGGGTATTTAGTGACTGTTTATGCATGTTAGGAGTGAAGGAGATTGTATGTTGTTTGTACCTGTTGGGCTTATGGGGACTAGGTCAGTTTATTGTTTGCTATGTGCTTGAGATGGTGTCTTATTGCAGAAAGGTAAGTTATTGTACTTTTGTTTTACTCCTGCCCTTTTGTTCAGTCCTTACACATTAGTTTTAGTTTTCAGTTTGCCTTACATGCTCAATATTGCTTGGGGGAACTACATTTATGCCTTCAGGTCTTGAGCAATGACCAGATAGACATGTCGGGTAGCATAGCTGAGCTTTCAATGGTTTGGTTGATTCCTTTCCTTTCATGGGTCGCTAGAGTCTCAGAGGTTTTCCTTTTTTGTTATTTATAGCTTTTTGGGTAGGTTGGGGCCCTTTCCCACCAAGTATTGTCTTTATAGAGTCTTGCAAACTATTCAGTTGGGTTGCATAGCTATAATAGTGGCTATTTTGGCCTTGTATGTTTATTAGTTGTAGCTTGTTAGCCAATTGGACCTTGTTGTTATTTTGTTGGTAGTTTAGCAGCTCATTGGCCTAGTGTACATTGTACATATATGTTTTTACTTTTTATATATAGATCATGGTGGCCTTTACTACTCGCATAACAATTATGCTTTCCTAGATATCATGGCGGCCTTGATTTCTCAAACATGACGTATATGCTACATGCTTATTGCATTACTATTAGGAGTAGCTATTTTCTTTCTAAGAGATATTAATATGGGCCTTGCCAGCTGAGGTTAGTTATTATGTTGATATATACTTTTATGTTTCCTTAATTGTGTATGGCTGTTAAGCGCCATTTGTAAATAATTCAGCAGGGTCAGGTTTTGCCTAAGTTTTGGCATCAGGTGCCAGTTACGCCCTCCGATTTTGGGGCGTGAAAAACTTAGTATCAGAGCATCGTTATATCCTAGGAAGTCTGCAAGTTATGTCTAGTAGAGTCTTATTTATAAATGTGTTATGCACCACATTTTATAAGCAAGAAGCTACAGACATTGTTCAGCAAAGTTACTATTCTTTTTCTCAAATCGTGCTATAGAGCTGAGTGTTAAGGGTTGAGTTCTTTGGCTTATGATTGTTATTGGGCTTGTACATAAGTTGTAATTAATAATGATATGGACATTTTATGGATTCGGTTCACTGCATTGAACATAAAGGGGCTTCGACATCAGTAGTATGAGACTACGAGGGTCGAGAAAGAGAAATAGAAAAGGGCTTTACCCACGAGTTTTAGATTGAGACTCAGGGTGGCTATAAATCTCTGTATTCAAAAAGACCACCTAGGACCCCACTACAGCTAACCTAGGGTAGCAAGTGGATCACTAGAGGCATTCAAGTTTAGGCACCAAGTTCATAGTAATACCAAGCCAAAGAGAAGTTTAGATCTGTCGTGACACCTTGTGATACATGCAATAAACACATGCTAGAAGATGTTGTCAGGGATCTGCAACATGATATTTTTTGTGTCCAAGAGTCATATACAAAGATACTATCTATTAAGGGACAACAGGGTTCAGGATAAAGGAATATATCAGCAACAAGACCATCTTCCTCAGTATATCTTGTAAAGCGTAAGACCAAGATTTTAGCAAGTAAAGTTCACGATCTAGGGGGAGCATCTAGTTCTAACTATGGCCATAATCGCACTTATACATTGACAGGTCTTCAGGATTCAGTGTCATCACTAGAAGTTGTGATAGGCACATTGAGTGTTTGCTCACACCTTGTTTATGCTTTGATAGATCCAGGCTCCACATTATCATACATTACCCCCATTAATTGTTGGGAAGTTGTGTACATTACCTGAGTTATTGCATCAACCTTTTGTTGTGTCTACCCCTGTTGGAGACTCAATTATCTCTAGGAGGGTTTGTCGAGGTTGTACGATAGATATTACTAGCCATCAGACCTTTGAAAACCTGATAGAGTTAGAGATACTTGACATTGATATTATTATGGGAATGGATTGGCTGGCATCTTGTTCGCTAATGCTGATTGTCGAGCTAAGACTGTTAGATTCCACTTTCTAGGGGAAGTAGTTCAGGAGTCTAAGGGTAATTCATCAACGCTAAAAGGAAGGTTTATTTTCTATTATCAGGCAAGGATAATGATCACCAAAGGCTGCATTTACCATATTATCCGAGATTAAGATATTGAAGCTAAATCAACTATTTTGTTTATTCCAGTTGTTAATGAGTTTCCAGATTCATTTTTAGATGAGCTTCCTAATATTCCCCTAGAATGGGAGATTGATTTTTCTACAGATACATTATCAGATGCCCAACCAATATCAATTCCCCCATATAGAAATGTACCAACAAAATTAAAGTAATTGGAGGAAAAACTAAAGTATTTATTAGGTAATGGCTTAATCAGGCCTAGTGTGTCACTTTGGGGTATACCAGTGTTATTTGTGTGGAATAAAGTTAACTCATTGCAGAAGTGTATAGACTACCGAATACTGAATAAGGTGACTATAAAGGACAAATATCCACTACCAAGGATTGATGGAATTTTTTTACTAACTACAGGATGCCCGATGCTTCTCAAAGATTGTTTTACATTTAGGGTACCTCTATGTACTTGTTTGAGACAGTGATATTCCAAATATAACCTTCAGGCTCAGATATGGCCATTTTGAGTTTCTTGTGATGTTTTTTGGGTTTATGAATGCCCCAACAGTATTTATGGACCTAATGAATAGTATGTTCAGGCCGTTCTTAGACTTGTTTTGATTGTGTTTATTAATGATATTTTGGTCTATTTTGTTTAGTGACTGAGCATAGAGACCATGTCTGAGAAGTGGTTCAGTTACTCTGAGATCACAGGTTTTATGCTAAGCTCCCGAAGTGTGATTTTTGGTTACATTATATGGCCTCTTTGGGCCTTATTGTATCAGATGTTGGTATTCAAGTTGACTTACAAAAGATTGAGGTCGTGAAGACTTGGCCTAAACCCACGACCCTAACAGAAGTTCATAGCTTCCTGGGGATAGCAGGGTATTACAGAAGGTTTGTGGATGGATTTTCTTCACTTTCAACACCCTTGACAAAGCTAACTTAAAAAGCAACTAAGTTTTAGCAGACTGCAGCCTACGAGCGAAGTTTCTAAGAGTTGAAAGATAGATTGACTTCAATACCAGTTATGACCTTTCCAGAAGGCTACAGAATATATTATGATGCTTTAAGCGTTAGGTTGGTTTATGTTCTGATGCAACACGAAAAGGTAATTGTGTATGTTTCTAGACAGGTAAAGAAGGATGATAAAAACTACTTGACCCACGATTTATAGTTGGGCTACAATTATTCATGCATTGAAGATTTTGAGGCATTATGTGTATGGCATTTATATTGATTTTTATACAGATCATAAGAGCCTTCAATATATTTTTAGACATAAAGAGTTGAACCTATGATAGCACTGATGGCTTAAATTGCTAAAAGACTATGATATGGATATCTTATATCACTTAGGGAAAGCTAATATAGTAGCAGATACCCTTAGTCATAAGTCTATTGGCAGTTTATTATTGTATTTGGGAGCTGAGAATTGAGAGATGGATCAGAAGCTCCACTAGCTAGTTAGTTTAGGGGTTAGATTATTACTTTGATGATACTGGGTCACAGTTTAGGACACATTAGTATCACCTCTAGTTGTGGAGGTGAAGGCACTACAATACAAGGATCCCAACTTAGAGCATCTTAGAGGCAAGTCTTAGTAGCGGGAGTCTTTAGCCTTGAATATGGCAAGAGTTGAAGTTCTTAGATTCAAAGATCAGTTATGTGTTCCAAATGTTGTAGGGCTTCAACAATAGGTTATGTAAGAAAGGCACTATACTCGTTACTCTGTTCATACAGGATCCACAAAAATGTATCATGATATTAAGTAGATTTATTGGTGGTCAGGCATGAAGAGAGATATAGCTGGTTTTGTAGAACAATGCTGAAATCACAAATAAGTAATGGTAGAACATTAGAAGCATAGTAGGCTGACTCATTAGATAGCTATTCCACTTTGGAAGTGGGAGTAGATAAATATGAATTTTGTCCCATGTTTACCTCATTTGCGATGGATGTTTGATTCTTTTTGGGTAATTATTGATAGGTTGGAAAAAATTAGTCTAGTTCTTGCAAATGAGGGCCACATTCTCAACTGAAGATTATATTGGATTGTATATTAGAGAAATAGTCAGACTTCATGGTATCCCAGTATCGGTTATTTCAGATAGAGGGGCACAATTTACAATATTTTTAAAGATCTTTCAAGAAGGGTTTGGGGACTCAATTTAAGCTTAGTTCAACTTTTCATTCATAGAACGATGGCCAAGCCAAACGTATGATCTAGATGCTCGAAGACATGTTACGAGCATGTGTGCTAGATTTTAGAGGGAACTAGATGATCACTTGTCACTTATTTAATTTGCTACAAGCATTGGTATGACATCGTACAAGGCTTTATGTGGTCAAAAATGTCGATCCACTCTTGGTTGGTTTGAGGTTTGTGAGTCAGGGTTTCTTGGACTTTATATAGTGCAAAAGGTCATGGAAAGAGTTAAGCTAATCAGATACTGGTTGTTGGCAGCTTTGATCTGCCAGAAATCATATTCAGATGTTAGGCAATGGGACATAGAGTTCAATGTTGATGATTGGGAAATTTTGAAGGTTTCACAGATGAAAGGTGTTATAAAATTTGGTAGGAAGGGAGATTTAAACCCTCAATATATTGTACCTTACCTTATTATACAGTGGATAGGTTGAGTTGCTTATCAGCTAGAGTTACCTTTAGAGTTAGAGGCAGTGCACCCAGTCTTTCATGTTTCTATATTACGAAAGTGTATCGGAGATCCAACCCATATAGTACTCACAATAGATATTCAAATTTTAAAGGAATTACCTTATAAAGAAGTCCCAGTTGTCATAGTAGATCGCCAGATTAGGAGATTGCCGAATACAGATATAGCTTCAGTGAAAGTGTTGTGGTGGATCCATAATATCAGGAGACGGCGTAGGGAGCTAAAGAGAACACGAAGTCCAAATATCTTCGATTATTCACTCCTTCAAATGATATTCAAAATAAATATATAGTAGAACCACATTTGAGTACTTGAGGTATGTAACTTTGGTATTTTATAAGTTCTTGTGATGTTTCATGTGATTCCATGTCCATTATCTTCATTTAAGGACGAATGTCCATAAAGGGGAGGATGTAACACTCCGTCCGTTCGAATGTTAGATTAACTCATACTTTTAAGGTAAGACTAAGAGTTTTTAATATGTAGGAAGGATGTTTTATGAAGTATTTTAATTTCACAATAGTCATATGTTATGTTTTGAAGTCAAGCAAGTTACGAAATAAAATTCGGGAAAGTTATTGTAAATTCCTTTAAGAAATTCTCTAAATATTTGGGTCAAATATCTCGAATATTTTTTTCCCAATATATAAAGAGTTAGAAGGTTTACAACCTTCCAAATCAAAGGTCTATGAGTCTGGTTTCCAATGCACTAAACCGCTCATCCATACGTCTTCAGAGTACAAAGATATTTTCATTTATGTAAGACTGCACAAGCAGGAACGTCAAGGTGCCCCTAGCCCCAAGTCGGTTGAGCTTTACAAATATGATTCTCTTTCATTTCTAACTCAGAAAAACATTCCCAAAAACATAGAAAATTAAAAATAAAGCCCCTAAATTCTCCATGGATATTGATTCTTTCAATTCGGAAGTTAAATGGAAGTTGCTCTACGTCGCAAGCTCGTCTTTTTTGTATAGCTTGCCCCATCGATTTTGTGGCAAATATTCATGGGTATTGTGGAAGCGAGATATCAAATGTTTATTTAGTATGTTGCAGTAGTTGTGGAGTTATATTGGTAAGTTAAATATCCCATACACTTATCTGTTGATTGAATCGAGATTCTAAGCTTATAGTTATGAAGTGTTGTAGTTGTCGATGATTTGTAGTAGTTTCTTGTTCATTTTGGCTTCGGTTGTTGTTACTTCAAAGAGGAAGATTGTTTAGCTTGGTATTTTAAAGGTTTTTATCAAGGAAATCATTCCCCTACGACCCTCCTTCATAATCCCATATTCTATTATCATTTTTATAAATGTAGAAATTGGGTGTATAAAGACGCCAAAGATCACCACCCCACACTTAAACCTTTGTTAATCCTCAAAAAACTTACTATAGTCCCTACAACTTTCACACCTTATGATGCTATTTGAACAGGTCGACTCACACCCAAATTAACTAGACATTTTAATCATGATTCATAATTTGCTTATATATGCATATATCTTTCATATTTTCACAAGCACTTCATTTGGAACCACACAACCTTTAAAACTAACTCATTGTTAAAAAAGGACAACATGATCATACGTGAATATCCCATTTATTTATTACACTAAATTTTGACCATTTTGTGCCCTTACTATTTAAGAGAGATGCCTCTCACTCTCATAATGCATGCACATTTAAATTTGGGGAACACATAAGGCAAATCCTTACTCTCTAAAAGAAAATTCCATCCATACAAGATAAACCATAAGTTTTCCCGTACTTTAATACCTATTCACAATGCATCAAAATTCTAGGATCAAAAGGACTTTACCAAATGGTAATATAGGCTAAGGTACGGGTAAAAAGTAGTAGGCAAATAGTGGATACTCTTCCAATCATTTTTAAGACACTTACTTTAGACTTTTCTGCTCTTTTCCCTTGTGTCACCTCAATTTCATGTTTTGTTCATGCTTCCCTTATAGTCCCCCTGTTATATTTTGGTATTCTCTATTCTTTATGCACCTATTGCTAGAAGGAGTTTTTTCTAACTTTACATTTTATTTTCTTAATATTTTTATTTTTGTTTTTTCTCCTCCTTACTAACTATAAACAATCTATTTTTCACATAAGGGCACCACTCTAGTTTTTTAATTTTCACCACGCCAACCTCCCCTTATCTTGCCTCCTTATTTTGTGTTTTTTGCTCTCTAAGCTCTTAACTACAAAGTGCATTAGGAACTTTTTGATCAAATTAAGACATGGTAAATCAATAAAGGGGAAAAGGGTAATAATGTTGCTATCAAAGAAATAGGCTAAAAAGGCTCAAAAGCGCTTAACTACGGATAATGAATAGTGTAACACCCCATCTGTTCGAACGTTAGATTAATTCGTACTTTTGGGGTAAGACTAAGAGTTCTTAATATGTAGGAAGGATGTTTTATGAAAAAAATTAATTTCACAATGGTCGTATGTTAAGTTTTGAAGTCAAGCAAGTTGCAAAATAAAAGCTTGGGGAAAGTTATTGTAAATTCCGTTAAGAAATTCTCTGAAAATTTGAGTAAAATATCTCAAAGATTTTCTCCCAATATATAAATATTTAGAAGGCCTCCAACCTACCAAATTGAAGGTCTACGAGTTTGGTTTGCAACTCACTAAACCTCTTGTCCATACAACTTCAGAATAGAGAGATATTCGCATTTTCTTAAGACTAGGCAAGCAGGCATGTCAAGGTGGCCCCCCCTAGCCCCAAGTCGGTTGAGCTTTATAAATCTGATTCTTTTCCATTTCTAACTCAAAAAAATGTCCCAAAATATATAGAAAATCATTAGGAAAGCCAATAAATTCTCCATGGATATTGATTCATTCAATTCATAAGTTAAATAGAAGTTCCTTTACATCGCAAGCTCGTCATTTTTGTATAGTATGCCCCATCAATTTCATAGTGTATCTTCATGGGTGTTATGGCATCGAGATACCATCTATTTATTAAGTATGTTTCAGTAGCTGCGGAGTTATATTGGCAAGGTAATGATCCTGTATACTTATCTATTTATTGAATCGAGATTCTAAGCTTCTAGTTACAAGGTGTTATTGTTACCGATGACTTTGTAGTAGTTTCTTGTTGATTATAGCTTCGATTGTTGTTACTTCAAAGAGGAAAATTATTTAGCTGGGTATTTGTATTAACCTCCTCTGACGTTATGGGTAAGATTTCATGCAAAGAAATGGGTTAGAAAACTTTCGAGTTTGGGAGTTGGAAATTTTGGGCTAGGCTAGTCTCGGATGGATTCTGAGCAAAGTATGGTTTAGGACAATTTGGAAAAGTATTGGGTAAAATGTCCTAGGTTGAGCTATTTTTTCCATTATATAAGATGTTAAGTAGTCCAGGGGAGTTTTCGGAAGTGAATTTGGGTGAATCGAACTCCCAATATCGAAGTTGACGTAAAAGGGTTAGTTTAGAATGTCAAGATTTGAAGTGTATTATAAAATGGACAATTTAAGGGGATTTTCCGAGGTTCTATTTTGTGTCAACTTCTATATAAGTTGACACTATGCTACGGTGATGACCTCTATAGCAGAGAAATTCTCGCTATAGCGGAAGTCAAGGTGGTCAGCAGCGCCATAGCAGGCGGGTTACGCTACAGCGGTATAGCTATAGAAGAGTGGGGACTGCTATAGCAGAGTAAGTTGTTGTAAATGCAAAAATTTCCCCAAAAACATTCAGAATTGTTTAAGAACATTTTGGGGAAGGGAAGAGGTAATTTGGGCGACTCCAACTCGATTTTCCACCAAAAGTCATCGTAAAGGTAAGGATTTTACTCTCCTACTTTAGTACTTCGATTCCCAGACCTTAGAATTGATATTTACGGGATTGGGGGAAGGTTTGGCTTGAACTATAAAGGTAGAATCCATTGTAATGGGGATTCTAGGGTGTAGAGATTATTTGGTCTGGTTTATAATTGATCATTCATGACTTATTCACCATAATTTTCTTAATGTATCCGTAAAAATAATAGTTTTAGGTGAATTAATGGTAGGAAAGCCCTGAGATGGGTGGAATGATCATGGTTAGCCTAGGGATTAGGATTTGAATATAATCTGGGGATTATTAGGCCACTTGGACTAATTTTAGTAATATGTGTAATGATTTTTAGACCAAGGGCAAATGAAAGCTTCAGAAAATGGGAAGGTTCCAGTCCTGTAAAGCTTTCAGGCTATTTGAGGTAGGTGTTGGTTGTTGTTTCCCATTTGCGATATGTGTAAATTGTAACTATTGCTTAGTATTGTATGTTCATTGCATGGTTTAGGGAATGGAATTATGAATGTCTAAATATCCGGTTGTCAATCATGTGAAATGTCTTTGTTACTTGTTGGTTTACTAGTGTGGTTGTGTTCATTATTGTTGATTAGTGGATTGTGTGTGACATTCGGTTGGCTTGGGTACTATGCCTAGTATGATACATTGGTTGGCTCGGGTACCATGCCTTGTACAGGATATATATATTAGTTGGCTCGGATACCACGCCTAGTACAGGTTCTATAGTGGTTGGCTAGGGTACTACGCTTGGTACGAGTTTTGATTATACTTGTTTAATTGTGTTATGTTGATGGTACTATGAGTGGACCGGGTTGTCTCTTGAAATGTGATTATTGCATATTGGCCCTGAGTGGCCGGGTGGTTGTACTTAAATGTGTGGTTGGTCCTTGTGTAGACCAAAATTGCATGTTGAACACTGTAGGTGTTGTCCTAGGGATCCTTGGTTAGTTTGGGTGTAAAACCCCTGAATTCGATTCGGTTTTTAAACTTAGAATCCCTAAAAAATCTGACTTACCCAGGGATTATGAGCCCAAACCACGAGTCGTGGATTGAACCACGAGCCATGGAATGGACTCATAGAAACCCTTCTGTAGCTTCCACCTCTAGTCTGAGAACCACGAGTGGTGTTTATGGGTCGTGATTAGTTTCACGGGTCATAGAAGCCACTCATGGAACTAGACCTGAGGGTAGTCAATTTTTAGAAACCACGAGGAGTTTCTACGACCCATGGAAGCTTCCACGAGTTGTACTGTTAAACCGTAGAATCTGATCTGCAGCTTGAATTTTGGGCTCAGGAACCACGAGTCCAATCCATGAACCGTGGTTACTTCTACGATCCGTGGAAAGGACTCGTGGAACCTGAAGCCGAGGTTTTTAGAAGCTTTTCTCTAATTAAATTGCATGGGTATTTCTATAATTACCCACCCTTTTAACTCTTAAGTTAGGTCATTTTGGCCACTTTTAGTAGGGTTCTACTCCTACTAGCCTAAGTTTTTCATTATTCCTCATTCATCTATCAAAAGAGGAAAAGAACTCCTTCAAGCTCCAAGTCTCAAGCTCCAAGTTCAAGCCTCTATTTCTTTTCATCTTAGATCAAGCAAGCTTCAATAAGGTATGTGGGTATTCAATAAGGGATTCCCTCCACCCTTATTCCCCAAACCCCATGTTTTACTTTTATTTATGAAATTGTGAAATTAGGGTTCTTACTCAAATTGGGAAAAAGTTATTTGTCTTCTTTTTAAGCATAAATTCATGGTTTATTATTACTTATCTATGATTTAATTGAAGTTTCCTTAGTTGATTTCAAAAGCCCATGCATTAAAGATGACTTCTAGCATGATTTCCATTGAATTGCATATTTTCAAGTGAAAATTTGCATGTTTAAATAACATGACCTTATGTATTTATGAAATTGCATGTCTAATTCTTCAAACTATAAATTTAAAAAGGAAAGTATGTTTTGAATTATGGCCATGTTAACTTTTAAGATTTATGATATGTGAATTGCATGACATTAGATATGTCCTTATGCTTTTCAAACAGATTTGGCATTAGATATATCACAAGTATGAATTGAGCTATATGTAAGTTTTGGGAGTAGTATTTAGCACCGAGTTGGACTAGGGTTTACCATACCCTTAAGTCCCAAAACTATATTGCCACCGTAGGTTGCCCTCTGTGACTTATGACAGGATCTTGATAGGTAAGGTTCTAACCTTGGCCGGTAAAGACAACTTTTTTTGGTGTAGGTGTATGACACTGGACTCCATGTAGCTCATCATGGTTTATGTCTGTTAAGAGACTCCCTTATGAATGTTTTCAAGTTTTCTAAGTCTTCTGATATTTTATCTTGAGGTTTGACTTCTATCTCATGCTTTACCTTTCAATTATGATATTTTCTTATGATTTCTCTATTTAAGCATGAACTCAGTTTTAAGTATGTTTTCATCATGATTTTTTCATATATAATTTACTCGATACATCCTATAGTACTGACACATATTTTGTGTTATATCCACTTGATGATGCAGATTCAGGCTCCTTCCCTCAGACTCGTGGCTAGACATCGCCGGAGATCCAGTTTCTATTGGTGAATCCACATTATTCGAGGACTAGTGTTAGACTTATTTCTAGTATGTCCTTCTTTTAGATTTTTGAGTTAGTTAGGGTCTTGTCCTATTAAATCTTTATGATAGTTTAGAGGCTTCAGACATAGATCGACTTGTACTCCGTGTTTTAAATTTGATATTTCTTAAACCTTGTTCCTATTTAGATATGGTTGCCTATATTCATTTAGTATGCTTCCGCTATGTTTCCTGTATTTATCTGAGTTTGCTATTACCAAGGGTTAACTTGGGGCACTTATGGTCCCGGGTCCCATGTTATGCCTAGGGGTTAGTCTCGAGGCGTGACAAACTTGGTATAAGAGGCTCAGGTTCAAGAGTCCTAGGGTGTCTGAAAGCTGCATCAAGTAGAGTCTCTTTCATGTGTGTCAAGCGCGCCACACTTATGAGAAGGAAGTTATGAGGTGTCTTAGGAAAAACTTCACTTCTTTCATAATCAATATCGTTCGATAGAGTTTAACTCTATTACCCCTCTAATCCATTCTTTATGCATTTCAGATTATGCCTCCTCACCATGACATGCCTCATCGAGCTGCTCGAAATATTAATCCTTTGATTCCAGACCCCGAGGTCACAAATATGGAGTTCAAAAATGCCATTCACATGCTAGCTCAGACTATGTCCGCTCAAGCCAATCAGCAGGCTCCTGTCTTAATCCACCCCTAAGGTGGAGTTGCGACTAAGTCTGAGATTTCATTCTCATGAACCCACATGAGTTCTGGGGTTCGAAATTTGGTAAGGATCCATAAAATTTCTTGGATGAGGTAAAGAAGATCTTTGGTGTAATGTTAGTGGTTGGTGTTGATGGTATTGAGCTAGCTTCCTATCAACTCAAGGACGTGGCTCATATTTGGTTCACTAAGTGGAGGAATGCTAGGGATAGAGATGTTGTCCCTATGTCTTGGGAATGCCTTGAGAGGGCTTTTCTTTACCGGTTCTTCCCAAGGGAGTTGAGGCAATATAAGGTCGAAGAGTTCGTGAATTTGAGGCAAGGTTGTATGTCAGTTCAGGAGTACAGATTGAAGTTTACCCAGCTTTCTAGGTATGGTCTTTCCATTTTGGTTGACCCGTGGGATGAGATGAGTAAGTACGTTTATGGAGTATCAGATTTGGTAAAGAAGTAGTGTAAGTATGTGATGTTTTTGGGTGACATGAATATTTGTCGACTTATGACTCATGCCCATCAGATTGAGGGAGACAAGTTGAGGGAGATGGAAAGGGAGAAAAAGAGGGTTAGATTAGAGATTTCAGGTTTTGGCCATTAGAAGTCCGGAGGTAGACATTGCTCTTCATTTTAGAGGAAAGCATTAGGGCCTATTCATTCTTCAGCTAGTGCTCCTACCCAAGCCCCCAGGCCTCATCATGATCAGACTGGTAGAGGATCTGGTTCCTATTCGAAGGAGAGTGTTGCAAAGGGGACCCCTTGCCCTTCTTACAACAAGTGTGGTAGGAGTCATCTTGGTGAGTATTTAACTGGTTCAGGTGGATGCTTTGGATGTGGTCATGTTGGACACAAGCTTAGAGATTGCCCTTCAGTTAAGAAGGGAAATGGAGGTAGTAGGACTCAATCTGCCCCAGCAGCACCAGGAGGTTGACCGACCCAGCAGGGCACTGCTTCTAGTTCTGGTGGTCAGTGCTAGAACTGCCTTTATGCCATGTCCTCTCGCTAGGACTAGGAGAGTTCACCAGATGTTGTTACTGGTATATTGAAAGTCTTCTCTCTCGATGTGTATGCTTTATTAGATCTTGGTGCCTCGTTATCTTTTATGACCCCTTATTTTGCTTGCAAGTTTGAGATTTGTCGTTGATCAGCTCCTAGAGCCCTTTGGTGTTTCTACTCCTGTTGGTTAGTCAGTCCTAGCAAAAAGAATCTACCAAAATTTCCCTATCTCAGTCCTTTATAGAATCAGTTCAGTTGATCTAGTAGAGTTAGAGATGACTGACTTTGATGTTATTCTTGGTATGGATTTGTTGTATACATGTTATGCCTCGGATTATTATCGTACCCGAGTCATCAGTTTCAAATTCCCAAATGAACCTGTCTTAGAGTGGCAAGGTAGTCCTCCATCCTCGAAGGGTTATTTCATATCTTTTCTTAAGGCTAGGAAGATGATTTCTAAAGGTTATGTTTATCATATAGTTTGGGTTATGGACACGTAGTCCAAAACCCCATCTCTCCAGTCAGTTCCTGTTGTTAGTGAGTTTCCAGAAGTGTTTCCCAAAGATTTGTCTAGAGTCCCTCCCGAGTGGGAGATTGACTTTGGAATAGATCTTCTCCCAGATACGCATCCTATCTCTATTCCTCCTTATATAATGGCTCCTGCAGAGCTTAAGGAATTGAAAGATCAGTTGAAAGACCTCTTTGATAAGGGTTTTATTCAACCCAGCATCTCTATATGAGGTTATCCAGTGCTATTCGTGTGAAATAAAGATGGTTCCCTCAGAATGTGTATCAACTACTGTCAGTTGAACAAGGTCACAATCAAGAATAAGTATCCCTTTCCTAGGATTGATGACTTGTTCGATCAGCTTTAGGGTGCTAGTTACATCTCCATGATCGACATTAGGTCCCGTTATCATCAGCTCTGTGTTCGAGAGTGTGACATTCTGAAGACAGCCTTCAGAGCTCTGTATGGTCATCATGAATTTGTGGTTATGTCTTTTGGACTAACAAATGCTCCTGCAGCCTTTATGTATTTGATGAACTATGTGTTCAAGCAGTATTTGGATATGTTTGTGATTGTGTTCATTGATGATATTCTTATCTATTCTCGAAGCAAGGAAAAGCATGCGTACCATTTGAGATTGGAGTTGCAAACTCTCAAGGACCGACAGTTATTTGCTAAGTTTAGCAAGTATGAGTTTTGGATGCAGTCTGTTGCTTTTCTGGGTCATATTGTGACTAGAGATGGTATTTGAGTTGATTCTCAAAAGATTGAGGCAGTAAAGAACTGGCCTAGACCCATTGCCCCGTCTGATAGTAGAAGCTTTTTAGGTTTAGTTGGTTACTACAGGAGATTTGTGGAAGGATTTTCTTCCATTGCTTCCCCATTGACTCAGAATAATGTTAAATTTTAGTGATCTGACCTATGTGAAAAGAACTTTCAGGAATTAAAGACTAGATTGACCACAGCTCCAGTGTTGACCCTACCCGAGGGTTTGGATGGCTTTTTTATGTATTGTGATGTTTCTAGGATTGGTTTGGGTTGTGTCTTGATGCAGCATGGTAAGGTGATTGCTTATGCTTCGAGACAGGTTAAGATTCATGAGAAGAACTACCCTACTCATGATCTTGAGTTAGCGGTTGTGGTTTTTGCTTTGAAAATTTGGAGACACTACTTGTATGGTGTTCATGTGGATGTGTTCACCGATCATAAGAGTCTTCAGTATGTGTTCACTCAAAAGGAATTGAATTTTTTTCAAAGGAGATGGCCTGAGCTCCTTAAGGATTATGATATGAGTGTGATTATGATACGAGTAAGGACAATGTAGTGGCGGATGCACTTAGTAGGTTGTCTATGGGTAGTGTGTCATTGGTTGAGTACGGAAAGAAAGAATTTTCCAAGGATGCTTATCGACTTTCTCAATTAGGAGTTCGCCTTATGGATTCGACTGAAGATGGGGTTATTGTTCAAATAAAATCGAATCTTCTTTGGTAGCTGAAGTGAAAGAGAAGCAAGACAGTGATCCTATTTTGCACAAGCTAAAGGGTGCAGTCCATCAGCAAAGGGTACAGGTTTTCTCCCAAGAGGGAGATGGTGTGCTTTGATATCAGGGTCGACTGTGTGTTCTTGACATAGATGGGTTGAGACAGCGGATTTTGACAGTGGCTCATAGCTCCAGGTATTCTATTCGCCCCGGTGCCACCAAGATGTACCATGACCTACGGGTAGTTCATTGGTAGAATGGCATGAAAAAGGACATAGCAGGTTTTGTGGCTAGTCAACAAGTAAAGGTAGAGCATCAGCGACCGATTGGTATAACTCAGGATATAAATCTTCCTACTTGGAAGTAGGAAGCGATTAATATGGATTTCATTACTGGTTTGCCTCGTACTCGTAGGCAACATAATTCTATTTGGGTGATTGTTGACAGAATGACTAAGTCATCCCACTTCTTGGCTGTTAAGACTACGGATTCAGCAGATGATTATGCTAGACTTTACATTCGGGAGATAGTCAGATTGCATGGTGTTCTATTGTCTATCATTTCAGATAGGGGTACTTAGTGTACGTCCCAATTTTGGAAGTCATTTCAGAAAGGTCTTGGTACTCAGGTTAAGCTTAGCACAGCTTTTCACCCACAGACGGATGGCTAGGCAAAGCGTACTATTAAGACTTTAGAAGATATATTAAGAGCTTGTGTGATTTATTTCAAAGGTAATTGGTATGATCAGTTACCTCTTATCGAGTTTGCTTACAACAACAGCTTTCATTCTAGCATCCAGATGGCTCCTTATGAGGCACTATATGGGCAGTGGTGTAGATCTCCTATTGGTTGGTTTGAGGTAGGTGAGAAAGCCTTGATTGGTCCAGATTTAGTTCATCAGACTATGGATAAGGTTCAGATAATCAGGGAGAGGTTTAAGACCGCTCAGAGTCGACAAAAATCATATGCAGATGTGAGGAGAAGAGAGTTAGAGTTTGAGGTTGATGATTGGGTATTTCTGAAAGTATCACCCATGAAGGGTGTGATGAGATTTGGAAAGAAAGGGAAGCTTAGTCCCTTCTATATAGGTCCTTATCGGATTCTTAGGAGAGTTGGTAGTGTTGCTTATGAGTTGGATTTGCCATCAAATTTAGAAGCGGTTCATCCAGTTTTCCATGTTTCCTTGTTGAAGAAGTGTGTTGGTGATCCATCCTTAATTGTTCCTTTGGAAGATGTGAGTGTGAAGGATATCCTTACTTATGAGGAAGTTCCCATGGAGATTCTTGATTGTCAGATTCGGAGGTTGAGAAATAAAGAAGTCTCTTCGATAAATGTCCTTTGGATGAATCAGCTAGCTGAGAGAGCTACTTGGGAAGCAGAACCAACCATGAAAACCAAGTACCCTCATCTCTTTCCTTCCAATTCAGTTTCAGCTTGAGGTAATAGTTTTCTCCTTAGATGCATTCATGTTTTCCGAAGTTAGTTCAATTATGTTTTAAGTTAAAAAGCTCAGTTTTCATGTTTATCCTTGAGTTTCATGTTTTGTTGCTTAGTTGGGCTGTTTTCTCTTTAGTTTTTCTTGCTTAGTCTTCATTTGAGGATGAATGACCCCAAAAGGGAGATATTGTAACACTCCTAAATTCGATTCAGTTTTTATACTTAGAATCCCTAAAAAATCTGATTTTACCAGGGATTATGAGCCAAAACCATGAGCCGTGGATTGAACCATGAGCCGTGGATAGACTCGTGAAAACCCTTCTGTAGCTCCCACCTTTGGTCTGAGAACCACGAGTGGTTTCTACGGGTCATGAATAGTTTCACGGGTCATGGAACCCATCCGTGGAACCAGACCTGAGGGCAGTCAATTTCAAGAAACCACGAAGGGTTTCTACGACCCGTGGAAGCTTCCACGAGACGTACTGTTAAATCGTAGAATCTGATTCGCAGCTTAAATTTTGGGCTCAGGAAATACGAGTCTAATCCCAACCGTGGTTACTTCTATGATTCATGGAAAGGACCCGTGGAATCTGAAGCCGAGGTTTTTAGCAGCTTTTCTCTAATTAAATCCCAGGGGTATTTCTATAATTACCCACCCTTTTAACTCTTAAGTGAGGTCGTTTTGGACACTTTTAGTAGGGTTTCTACTCCTACTAGCTTAAGTCTTTCATTATTCCTCATTTATCTACCAAAAGAGGAAAAGAACTCCTTCAAGCTCCAAGTTCTAGTCTTTATTTCTTTTCATCTTAGATCAAGCAAGCTTCAATAAGGTATGTGGGTATTCAATAAGGGATTCCCTTCACCCTTATGCCCAAAATCCCATGTTTTACTTTGATTTATGAAATTGTGAAATTAGGGTTCTTATTCAAATTGGGAAAAAGTTATGGGTCTTCTTTTTAAGCATCAATTCATGATTTCTTATTACTTATCTATGATTTAATTGAAGTTCCTTAGTTGATTTCAAAAGTCCATGCATTAAAGATGACTTCTAGCATGATTTCCATTGAATTGCATGTTTTCAAGTGAAAATTTACATGTTTAAATAACATGACCTTATGTATTTATGAAATTGCATGCCTAATTCTTCAAGCTATAAATTCAGAAAGGAAAGTATGTTTTGAATTATGGTCATGCTAAGTTTTGAAACTTATGATATGTGAATTGCATGACATTAGATATGTCTTATGCTTTTCAAACAGATTTGGCATTAGATATGTCACAAGTATACATTGAGCTATATGTATATTTTGGGAGTAGTATTTAGCACCGAGTTAGACTAGGGTTTAGTTGTCATGCCCCAAAATAAGGGAGGCGGGACTGGCACCTGGAGCCCCAAAAAGCCGAGAGTGCCAAAATCGAGTGTGTCTTTATTGAACCTGTTGGGGGTCTGAGACCAACAAGGTCTCTAAGTATAGCAATTAGAAACACTGATAGCTCAATAGTAGGTAAGCAACTCAAGGCCAAAAAGGCTAATATCATAGTAGATAGCTAATAACAAGGCCGACAAGGCCATACCCAACACTGATATACATATACACATCTACAAGCCTCTACGAGTAAGTCTAACATCTCATATCCAGGACAGGGCCATAGACTACCCATAAACTATACATATAAATAACCTGGTTAAAATATAAGCTAGACCTCTGACTCGACAACTCCAGGAAGAATGGAGCTTACCAAAATGGCTGAACTCTGCAACTCCTACTGAAGAGGTCTGTCTGGGTTTCTGTCTGGACCTGCAGGCATGAATGTAGCACCCCTGGGCAATTAGAACATCATTATGACAATAATATACTTGAATGTAAGGTAGAAACATAATAGTAAGTTGCAAGTAGTAAATCTGAACAAGATATAATGTGAAACTTGTAAACTGTAATCGCTAAGACTCGTTAAGCTCTTTTCTCTTTATTCTTTTTAGAACACAACGCATGCATTAACTCACACTGAAACTCACACTTTATAACACACATTGAACCACAATATCACCACACCAAACCTTATATATAATAGCCTCAATATCGCAGTAGCGCCTCGGCACACACTAACACGCAATCCACGCATAATAACTGTATTACTAGATTGACCTTCAAAGCTACTCTTGTTAGTTATAGAGGTTCATTTAGATAACTTCTTTAGACTTGACTTACTAGATGTTGGACTCAACCTACCAAACACATATCAATGGGCATTTGACTTGTTAACCTTCCTTTTATACGTTCTAAAGCTTGATTAGGGATCATAATACAACGAAGAAACTCGACAAAAGGATGACTTACGTTTCATGCAAAAAAAATATCAGATTTTTATAAGAAGGCGACTTAAATCACCATAATGTGTCACTTAGTTCCTTAAGACTTGTTAAGTTACCAAATCATCTCTCTTACAACAGAATACTCAAATTCCTTCTTTCAAAGATTTATAGTTCTATTTCTAGATTCATGTTGATAAGGAATAAAGAAGCCTTAACATACCTCGTTCCTTTCGAACATTGCACTTACCACAACTTGGCCTTTCCTTTATTAAGTTAATATACAATATAAGGGTATAATGAAGTTAATTAGCTCTTAAACCTGATGCAACATTTCCAAAATAGTAGCTAAACATTTCCCGGGCAGATTTACGTATTGGGCATTAATTAAAGAGTGTATCGTCACACCTTTCTCCCCCATTTGAATACACATCACACACACACAAACCTACTGACTCAAACAATACAAAACACATCAACCAGACCTTACACAACTCACCATAGCGAAATACAATAGCAATACATTAAACCCACATCTTCCGATCACCGTCCCATGAGTTCTTAACAACAATTCAACAACATTTGTCCATCCAAACTTCAATCCAAAAATATGGTTATGGGCAGAGTACTTACCACACTTGAAGGGTTATTTTTATCCTCTTTTTATTGATGCCTTTCAAAGTTTAAGTACCCCCTACACATACACCAACAAGAGAAGAAGAAATCTCTTAATTATTACACAATTTCTAAGTGTTCAACCTTAAGGAAGGCGCTGCCATAGTTCATGTATTTCTTACCATAGGATATACTAGCTATATGTAGTAGATTAGTACCATGATAATAAGTTGTTTAACTCACCTTAAGCTTGAATGAATCTTGATCTTCTTAGAACCCTAAAGGGAGAGAGGGGCTACCAAGAGGAAAGAAGATAAGAGAGAATTTTTCCAGCTTTTTGTGATCAATATTGATCAACAAAAGGTCTATATAAGGGGATCCTCTTTGGCCGACTTTTTGAGTAGATTTGGGCCAAAATGGGTCAAGAAACTTGGGCCATCCTTTGTTTGGCCCTCAAAAGGGTAATGTTTTGTGGATGATTTTGGGCTTCTCTTGGGTCAAAATGTGGTCAACATTGGTGGCTACCTTTTGTAGTTGTTTGGGCCAGATTTGGTTGTACTTTGATGGGCCAACTTTAAGCTTCATTTGGGCTACCATTAGGTCTAATAATCCATGGTGTTGTTGCCCGTAATCGGCCCTTGGAACTTAGTTCGTTAGCGTAGGTAGGTGAATGTAGATTGCAAGGTAAGGGACATGACCTTTCAGGTTGGTGAACAAGTTTTGTTAAAGGTTTCACCAATGAAAGGGGTAATGCAATTTGGCAAGAGGGGAAATCTTAGCCCCCAGTACATTGGTCCCTTTGAGGTTCTCGAGATTGTAGGGCTAGTGGCTTACAGGTTAGCACTACCGCCCTGTTTGTCCAGAGTCCATCCAGTCTTCCATGTATCTATGTTGAAGCGATACCATGGGAATGGGGAGTACATCATTAAGTGGGATTCGATCTTGCTAGATAAGAACCTTCAGTATGAGGAGGAGCCGGTTGCTATTCTTGATCGAGATGTCCAAAAATTAAGGACAAAGGAAATTAGATCGGTAAAAGTTTAAGGGAAGCATCATCTGGTTAAGGAAGCCACTTGAGAAATCGAGAAGGACATGTGGGACAAGTACCCTCACTTGTTTGAGGATTCAGATAATACATTTTTCTCTCTTTAACTCATCATTTTTGGGTTTAATCATTTAGGAATGAACAATGGGTAAATTGGTATATGTTGTAATGACCTGTTTCATTGTTATGGGTAAGCTTTTGTGCGAAGAAACAGGTTAGAAACTTTCCAGGTTTAGGAGTTAAAAATTTTGGGCTAGGCTAATCTTGGATGGATTCTAAGTGAAGTATGGTCTAGGGAAATCCAGGAAGGTATTGGGTAAAATGTATTAGGTTGAGCTAGTTTTTCTATAAGCTAAGGCGTTAAGGAGTCCGGGGGACTTTTCAGAAGTGAATTTGGGTGAATAGAACTCCCGATATCAAAGTTGACGTAAAAGGGTTGGTTCGAAATGTCAAGATTTGAAGTGTGTTATAAAATGGGAAATTTTGGGGGATTTCTTGAGGTTCTGTTTCATGTCAACCACTATAGCGGTTGACACAGCACTACAACAACGACTACATAGTGGAGAAATTACCGCTATAGCAGAAGTCAAAGCGGTCAGCACTGCCATAATGGGCAGGTTCTGCTACGGCGGTATTACTATAGTGGAGTGGGGACTGCTATAGCAGAGTAAGTCACTGTAAATGCAAAAACTTCCCCAAAAACATTTAGAATTGTTCAAGAATGATTTGGGGAAGGGCAGAGGCAATTTGGGCAACTCTAACTCGATTTTCCACCAAAAGTCATCATAAAGGTAAGGATTTTACTCCCTTACTTTAGTACTTCGATTCCCTGACCTTAGAATCGATATTTACGGGCTTGGGGGAAGGTTTAGATTGACCTAAGAAGGTAGAATTCGGTGTAACGGGGATTCTAGGGTGTAGAGACTCTTGGGTCTTGTTTATAATGATCATTCATGACTTATTCACCATAATTTACTTAATGTATCCATAAAAATGATAGTTTTAGGTGAATTAATAGTGGTAAAGCCCTAGAATGGGTGGAATGATCATAGTTTGGCCCGGGGATTAGGATTTGAATATAATTTGGGGATTATTATGACACTTGGACTGATTTTAGTATTATGTGTATTGATATTTAGACCAAGGGCAAGCGAAAGCTTCAGGAAACGGGAAGGCTCCGGTCCAATAGAGCTTTCAGGCTATTCAAGGTAGGTGAGGGTTGTTGTTTATCAATTGTGTTATGTGTACATTGTAACTATTGCTTAGTATTGATGTTCATTGCATGGTTTAGGGAATGGAATTTTGAATGTCTAAATATTCGATTGTCAATCATGTGAAATAAACTTGTCTTTGTTACTTTTTGGTTTACAAGTGTGGTTGTGTTCATTATTGTTAATTGTTGGATTGTTTATGACATTCGATTGGCTCGGGTACTATACCTAGTATGATATATTAGTTGGCTCGGGTACCACGCCTAGTATAGGATACATATATTGGTTGGCTCGGGGACCACACCTAATACAGGTTCTATAATGGTTGGCTTGGGTACTACGCCTGGTATGGGTTTTGATTATACTTGTTTAATTGTGTTCTGTTGATAGTTTCATGAGTGGACCGGGTTGTCTCTTGAAATGTGATTATTGCATATTGGCCTATGAATGGCCAGGTGGTTGTACTTAAATATAGGGTTGGTCCTTATTGATAACGCTCAAACTACACCTCAAATTAATGAAGCGTAAGCGATCGTTGTCAAATATATAACCCAACAAGGTTGGGGTCGAATCCCACAGAGAATATGGTGATGATTAAGACTTTAGTGAATTAGTTGACTATTCGTCAATCGTTTCCAGTAAATAAAAGGGGGGGTTTGTGTAACAAATCGTAAACAAAATAAACAATTAACTTATGGAAATAATCAGTAGGAGAGAATGAACTAGGGATGTGTTCACCATGGCGTTGTAACAATGTCGATTCTAGGCTTAATCGGGTTCTTTCTATATGCTTGTCACGATGTGATTGCGTCAATTGTATCGTCTAAACGTGTCTCGACCAAATAAACAAATTTCCTTTTATCTTCTTTCGATCTCAAAAAGATGTGCTTTTTAGCTCTCAATCCTAACATCAAGTAGATTAATCCAGTTACGGCATTAATCTTTAAGACGAGAGTTGGTAGTCTCGAATCCTTGTTGTTAATCAAGGTTCCCGGTTTTAATCTCTTTCTCAAGCAAATTAAACCTAGGCATGTTCTAATGTTTGCAACCCACTAGAAAACGTGACATAATGTATGATTAACAACGTGACAATACATAAATCGAACCCAACGCTACCCGGAATCTATATTGCTACGGTTGCCATGGCTCCCACAACCCTAGTTGCGGGAGTTTTAGTTACTCATGCTATAAAGAAAAGAGAAGAGAATTGTATTCATAATAAGGAGAAGAAATTCTTACAATATAATGAAAACCACTCTTCAATATCCAAGAACAAGAGAAACCAAGAACTCAAGAACGAATCAAGAACACGAATGTTAATTCAAGAAACGTGTTCTTGCTCTCGAAAACTAACTAAAAACGTGTTTAAACTAATGGGTGAATAATAATTACATAAACCTATCATAAGGTATTTATAGGAGTAATAGAAACCAAATCCAAAACGGGCTAGGAATCCCCAAAACGCGGGTCGCCGCCTGAAGCTACTGCCTAAGCGTGACGGCCAGGCTTGACGGACCGTCACAGGGTTGACGGACCGTCGCCTGGACCGTCACCCTTAGGCAGTGGACTGCCTGAAGTTGCTGCCTGGGTGTGACGGTCACAGTGACGGACCGTCACATGTGTGACTGGCCGTCACTCAGGCCGTCGCTCTTAGGCAGAATGTTGTTTTTCGCGTCTTTTCTTCCGTTTCCGTGTTTGTTTCCATTTCCTACAAATACAACATAAAAACATCAAAAACAACAATGGTTGCTTGAAAACGTACGATTGTTCTTAGTAAAAAGGAGTCGAAAGTGCCGTAAATTGGCGGCACATCAACACCCTCAACTTAAAACGTTCGCTTGTCCTCAAGCAACATAACATAAAAACAATAAGACGACTCAACTAAGAACACAAACTCATGTCTCTAGCAACTCATGGTCATTCAAAACTTATTCAATTAAATCAAGCTCCCTCGTAGCACACAAATGTATGAAACACTAACTTGCAAGGATCCGAACATGTCATTCCGATATGATAGAACGTTCTACATACACACGCGCAACTATCCTAACAATCAATAGACAATATAGACATCTTGATTCCCTCACCACAAAGAAATCCCACACACAAGATTTGGGACTAGGTAAGCGCTCACACTCACAAACGATTTCAAACAATGCACATGCGATACCATAGGCTTGCCCTTACTATTCTATTTCGGTTCTTCAGAAAGCCGCTAAGGATCACTACAGGACTTGTTTCGGCTTGTAATGAGGCTTCAGGTGCAGGTATGATACATTTAGGGGTTAGTGACTAAGCCCTCCTTGGAATCAAAACACAACATACTACCACATAACTTCACTTTGCCATCCTTATTCACCTTTTTATTTCCTTGTTTCTAGCTACAGGTGCGGCCTCTTTGACAACTCATTTTGTTTTCTTTTTCAATCTTTTTCATCTTTTCTTTTCTTAGGCGCACACCCGGATTTTCATTCTATTCACAACCAATCTTCTACATCCTCTTTTTTTTATTATTCACCTCTGTAGTAGCCACCCTCAACTTAAGCTGATTGCCTGTGTTGAGGTGCACAATGTCCATGGCAGGACCAGGGCCAAAACAGGGTTTACCTCTATAGTAGCCACCCTCAACTTAGGCTGATTTGCTGGAGTTGAGGTGCACGATGTCCAAGGAAGGACCAGGGCCAAAATAGGGATTCAAAGTTAAACAGGAATGGTGACAGGTTATTGAAAGAACAAGGTCAATTATGGCTCAAACAGGGATCAAGGGATTATTCATATTTGGACGGTCTTTTAGGTTAAGTGGACTGCATACAAAAAGGGCCTGTGATCCTTTCCTAAGCAACCAACTTCAAACTTAACAAAATAGACCGGGCAAGTTCTAGATGCATGCATAGAGTAAGAATTTATAACAATAATCTCACACGCTCTAGGCACCAAGAAACTATATCGCTACCAACTATCAAACAACCGCTCGGCTTAAGCATACTCATTCTACTCATAATCACAAAATGACATACAAAGATCCAGACAGTTAATTGTTTCAACATAAGCTCAAAACCAGAAATTTTTTTAAGGGGCCTCGTTTTTAGACAAGAAAAATGCATGCTTGCTATAGACACTAATAAAAAAACTAAAAAAATTAAACTAACAACCTAAACATGCCGATTCTACTAGATAGCACACCGGAGGGAAAAGAAATCGGCAACAAAAACCCTCGGTGGTGACTCACAGGTTTCCCAACACCCTCAACTTAGACTCATGCATTGTCCCCAATGCATATATATGCAAACTAAAAACTGTGAGAATAAAGGAATACCTGTGAAGTCGATATGACTCAACTTCCGGAATAATGTTGGAGACCGCCAGGGTCTCCAAAACAAGAGAACTCGATGGAGTACTTGTGTGCGCCAACCTCATGTTGCGCTCCAACTTCCTCTTTTATTTGCTCCGCCGCTAGTCGTGACCGCTTCTTCGCTCTCTCCTTGTAGATTCTCTTGCGGTGTTTTCGTTTCCTTGAGCTATTTACACCGCTTTCCGCAACATGCTTCTCTTTTCGCGGCATCTTTCTCAAAACAGCTAGCGTCTCGACCAAACACTTCTCCTCAAGGTGCACATCCGCAGGAGCTTCCTCAATAGCATTGATAACCGCGACCACCCTCATGTCACTTGGTTGCTTCATCACTCTGGACACATCGAACTTGACCATTTCATTGTTCAGTCTGAAGGTCAGTTCGTTTTTCTCCATGTCAACCAAGGCTCTTGCTGTGGCTAGCAATGGTCGTCCCAAGATTATGGGAACTTCGAAATCCACTTTGCAATCCAAAATCACAAAGTCGGCCGGGAATATAAGCTTACCAATCTTGACCAGCACATCGGACAATATCCCTACGGGTCGCTTTACCGAACGGTCAGCCATCATCACTCTCATAGACGTTGGTTTAGGAGCTCCCAAACCCAATTTGTCATACACTGCTAGCGGCATCAAATTGATACTAGCACCAAGATCACACATAGCTCTTCCGAAGTTGAGCTTTCCGATAGTACATGGAACAGTGAACGCACCTGGATCTCCTTTCTTTTCCACTAATGATCTAGAGGAAATAGCGCTGCAGTGATGGAGGTTGTCTTCCGGCTCAAAGCTTACCGTCCCTTTCTTTGTAATCAAGTCCTTCATGAACTTGGCATAACCGGGCATTTGTTCCAGCGCTTCCACCAATGGTATGTTTATTGAAATCTGTTTCAACATGGTGATGAAGTTCAGGAACTTACCATCGTCAGCTTTCTTCTTCAAACGCTGTGGGAACGGAGGTGGTGGTCGGGGCATCATAGTTGGAAGCTTTTCAGCTTCCTTTCGTTTCTCCGCGGGCTTTGGAGTTTCCTCCTCTACCGTCTCTTCATCAACCGCACTATCACCTTGAGCATGAATTACCGGATGTGATTCCGGTAATACTTTTCCGCTTCTTGTGGTGATCGCCATACAGCTTGCATCATTCTTCGGATGAGTGGTGTCGCTCGGCAAAGTACCTTGTTTCCTTGGGTTTAGAGATGCCGAGATGTGACCCACTTGCTGCTCTAGTTGCTTGATAGCGGTTGAGTGTGACTCTACTACCAGACTCAATGTTGATAACTCATTCTGCATTGCCTTCACCCCAGAGTCAGTCGATTCCACCTTAAGCAGCATCTTCGCCATCATGTTCTCAAGTTTGGACGTCTCAGCCTCGCTGCCAGTTTTGTCCCGATTGCCAGGTGGTACATACAACCCACCTCTATCGGTGTTGTTCCTCCAGCTTCCTTGGTCGCGATTTTTGTAGCCACCATTCTCATAGTGGTTTGGATAGTTCCGACCTTAGTTTCCTTGTCCATTGGCCTGGAAACCCCCCACGTAATTCGCGTCCTCACTCTCCATACCTTGGGAACCCACAACTTGTACCTTCTCTATATTTCCTGACGTCAAGTGCCTTGTCAGGAGATCCAACTGTGTTTTTAGGTGCGCCATGTCTTGTCGCGCTCCTTCTCTTTCCTACGCTGCTCAGCTGACATACCAACTGTATAGGTGCTAGCTGCAACCTCTGAATCTCGTGTATGCCAGGCCCTGTTAGTTTTGGTGAGCCTGTCCAAAGTAGCTGTAGCCTCAACAAACGATAGACCCATGAATGCACCACCTGCTGCGTTGTCTAACGTTGGCTTCGTAGCCGAATTTAGTGCCCTATAGAATGTCTGCATCAAGACGTTGTCGGCCAATTGATGGTTCGGGCACTGTGCCAGCTTCTTCTTAAATCGCAACCAAGTCTCGTGCAGTGCTTCATGTGGTTGCTGCCTGAAGTTACTAATCTCATCCCTCAACTGTATCATCCGAGAGGGAGGAAAGAACCTTTCCAGGAAAGCTTCTCTCAACTCTCCCCACGTTGCGATAGAGTCGGGGGCCAATTCTGTCAACCACAATGATGCCTCCTCAGACAGAGACAACGGAAACAACCTGAGCCTGATCGCTGTCTGACTCACGCCTGGCAGCTCAAACGATTTGCAGATCCCGATGAAATTCGTCAAGTGCTGGTTTGGATCATCACTAGCAGCACCTCGGAACACTCCTCTCAAGTTCAACAGCTGGATCATCGTGCTAGTGATGTAGAACTTTGCTCCGGGAGCTAGCGGTGGAAGAATAATGGCACCCGTAGCGCCAGCTCCATCTAAGTCGCGATCCTCATCGTTCAACATAACATCGTCCTGCCGACCATCAGCATTTAAATTTTGTTGGGCCAGCAGTTCTGCAGCGATCCTCGCTGCCTCTAGTTGTGCGGCCATATTCCGCCTCAATGTTCTAGCAAGTTCGGGGTCGTAAGGTAAAATTTGTTCCCCCGAACTTCGGGTACTTGGCATGCACAACTGTGTACCCTGTCAACGACA